>CM030358.1:255537298-255552476 GCA_017893485.1 Hemerocallis citrina
TTACAATCAAAGAGAGAGAGAGTTTGAGAGAAAAATTGCAGATTTATTGATTACCTACTGACTGATGGAGGGAGGAGGGTATTTATAGGTTTAAGAAACTGTTAGGAGATTGATATGAATTTGTTATCTCATGTTTGATTTTGTCCCTATCAAGAGATAGAATTGGTTATTCTCCTATTTGGGGATAAAAGATTTCACTTACAACTCTCATGGGATGGGTGTCTCTTCTAGTGGGCCTAGTCGCTTTTAATGGGCTTGAAAGCAGTCAATGTCTTGTTAATGATCTTGAAGAAGGTCCGGACCTGTTACAGAGGAATGTTACTGTTAATCTGCCTGTACAAGCTTTAAGATCTGTGTTGGAATCATATGGCTCTGATTTGCTGCGATTTTTACCATTATCATTGCCATGGGCTGCTACAATGCTTTTATGGTATATATGGATTTCGATACCATATTGATTTGGAGGACTTATAGGGGATTAACTATTTCTCTCTCTCTCTCTCCCTCTCTCTCTCTCTCTCTCTCTCTCTCTCTCTCTCTCTCTCTATATATATATATATATATATATATATATATATATATATATAGGGAAAGCTTCGGTTGTGCACTCCTCTAGTGCACACGGCATGTGCACTAGGCCTTCGGGCGTTCATATCGACGATCAGAACCGTTCACATTGATCTACACATCTAAATTAGTCTAAATATGTAAAATCAAATCATTTGAAATTCATTTGCCCATCCATCATGTGACTATAAAAAATAATGATTTTCAGCCATACAATTTTGTAACACTTAATGGATGGGTAAATGAATTTCAAATGATTTGATTTTACATATTTAGACTAATTTAGATGTGCAGATCAATGTGAACGGTTCGGATCATCGATATGAACGTCCGAAGGCCTAGTGCACACGTCGTGTGCACTAGAGGTAGTGCACAACCGAAGCTTTCCCTATTTATATATACTAGATTTGATCGTGGCCACGTGCCTACGACATGTCTTCAGAACGATACAGCATATGAAAAGTCTTGTAAATAGTAAATCAACAATTATATAGCTAAAGTTTGAATAGTATGACAATAATTAGTTGTAAATAAAAGTTCGTGTTTCCATTAATATATGGTGAAAAATAATTATAAATTGAGGTATAAAAATCCATGTTTCCATATATATATATATATATATATATATATATATATATATATATATATATATATATATATATATATAGGAAAATGCTCAGTTGAAAACGGGTTTGTTTTCATGGATTGGAAAACACGAATCTGAGCCATAGGGAAATGCTCAGTTGAAAACGGGTTTGTTTTCACGGATTGGAAAACACGAATCTGAGCCATCGGATCGATCATGATCGCGATCAGCGGCTCAGATCGAGCCCGCCCATCACCCTATATGACTTAAGTGGCGGAGGGTTATTTTGGAAATTTCGTCCCAAATAACTCTTCGCCTGATTCGTTTTGAAAAAAATAATATAACCTAGGCCGTTATTGGGAACAACGGCCTAGGTTATAAATATTGAAAACAATGCCGTTGTTATAAAAAGTTGAATCATAGGCCGTTGTTTGGAACAGCGGCCTTGTTTTCAATATTTATAACCTAGGCCGTTGTTTCCAACAACGGCCTAGGTTATAAATATTGAAAACAAGGCCGCTGTTCCAAACAACGGCCTATGATTCAATTTTTTATAACCTAGGTCGTTGTTCCCAACAACGGCCTTGGTTATATTACTTTTTTTAGAATCTGTTCAGTGAAGAGTTATTTGGGACGAAATTCCCAAAATAACCCTCCGCACAACAATTGAAACGGGTTATGGGGAGGCAGATCTGAGCCGTTGATCACGATCATGATCGATCCGATGGCTCAGATCGCTGTTTTCCAAACCCGTGAAAACAAACCCGTTTTCAACTGAGCATTTCCCATATATATATATATATATATATATATATATGGGAAAAAGGGGTATGAGCAACTTGCTCATTTAGTAAATGAGCAATTGATGATGTGGCAAACATGTGATTGGAAAATCTTTGAATGGTTAGTTGTCCAATGTATCACATGCATGCCACATAATCAATTGCTTTTTTACTAAATGAGCAAGTTGCTCATATCCCTTTTACCCTATATATATATATATGAGTGGATTTTTTTTAAGGGGGAGGGAGAGGGGGGATTTGAATTTGAGTTTTGTGGAAAAACTTTTAGGGAAAAGTGTGTTTTGTGAGGTTAGATCTAGGCCTTTGATTTTAGGGGGATTGAAGGAGAACCACTTGATAGCTTTCTTTGTGTTTTATTATATATATATATATATATATATATATATATATATATAGAGAGAGAGAGAGAGAGAGAGAGAGAGAAATCTTCGGTTGCACACTACTTTGGTGAGCACTCCGTGAGCACTCACGAACTAGAGACCCTATGAAAAATCCGAACCGCTCATATCGTTCTATATGTCTTAGATAGCCTAACAATAAAAAATCAAGTAATTTGAAGTTCATTTGCCCATGATTTACATCATCACAAAATTGTATGGCTGAAAATTCTAACAGCTTGATGGATGGGCAAATGAACTTCAAATTACTTGATTTTTTATTGTTAGGCTATCTAAGGCATATAGAACAATATGAGCGGTTCGGATTTTTCATAGGGCCTCTAGTTCGTGAGTGCTCACGGAGTGCTCACCAAAAGTAGTGTGCAACCGAAGGAGACTCTATATATATATATATATATATATATATATATATATATATATATATACTTAAAAAAGAAAAAGAAATTGAAAATGACCTTAACGAATATTTTCTTATTCGTAAGGATAGCTGTCAATTTGTGAAAATATGTTATTTTGATCATGACCTGAGGGGAAATTTTAAAGCATGTGTTTTTCATCAATCCGCCCTTTTTTTTTAAAAAAAAAGTTAGGGGCATTACATAATTTCAAAACAACCCTATGTTTATGTCCTTCAAAAAACATGTAATTATACTTCTTGGAATTTATTCATGAAAGTATTTAAAGTACTTCTCCCCTGGCCTGAAATCAACCCGACGACAACCACCCTCCCCTCCTCTCTCTTCTCTCCTTCTCTACTGCAAACATCACTGAAGCATTGAAGGCAGGAACAAGCTAGACCCAAAGACACCCCTCAACCACAGTAACCAACCCCCATGGACTCTTCGAAAGAAGGTGGGGGTGGTCGATCTCCAAACAGAGCACTCAATCGTTGTGCAACACCTCCTCCTTGGAGGCTCATCTCGATGGGGAAGGTAGACGTAGAGTTGAAGTGGGTTGTGATGTTCGGTAACAACTAGCACACAACAACAATGACCATCGATGCTCCCCAGAGCGGTATTGGACACATACACACAAACCCCGGTCACCCTCGATTCCCTAGAATGACGACCACCACCTAAATACCGCATTCACAACAACCGTTGCTCACCCAACAAATGACACAACCACCACCACAACTCCAAACGACACCGTACACCATCAATTCCTAGCCGATCATCACAATCGCCGAACCAATACAGCTCCCCACCGTCCCCCCACTGACAACACAAACGATGAATGGAAATTACTAAAGGGAAACTAGTCATGAAAGAGACGGAAGGAATCCGAATCGGAAATTAGACCCGACCGTGGTCCCCACCATGGCTACAGTTGGCAAAAGAAAGGAAGGAGACACAACATACCCTGCTCCAATTGCGGAGATGACCATGCGAGATTGGGCTGTCCAATTGACCTGCGGATGCAGAACCTGCTTTGATTTGGGGGCATCGATCCTTCGAGTGTGAGATCCTGAATGTGAAGGAAGAAAGGAAGGTGAATAGGGGAACCAAAATTGACGTTCCAGTGGCCCTACTCCCCTCAACCAACATCGCTTTGTCGGAGGAAGATGTGAGAAAAGAAAACTGTACCATTGGTTCGCGATGGTGATGGTGATGGTGGTGAAAGGGAAACCATGTGGATGGAAGATCACCGAGGAGCTTTGTCATGTATGGAGATGTTGTGGTTGGGAATGGTCAGCACACTGCCTCGCACATGGGAAGTTCGTTCCTCATCACTTTCCCTAAGCTGAAGATGTTGGAATCAGTCAAAACAAAAGGGACCCATGGAGTTCACCGGAAAATTTCAGTTGAAATTCGATTGTTGGACGGCACAACTGGGTGTGGAGGAGGTGGACGATGAGCTGTATTGGTAACAGATCTTCCACTTGTCGCTCCATGCTCTGAGACACACAATCATTGAAGAATTGTTGTTGGAATTTGGCGACGTGGTAGCATTAGATCGAAACACAATAATAATAAAAAAAAGAAAAAATCCAATCTTGAATTCGCAATAGTGTGATGCTCCGGTGTAAAAATCTAGGGAGACTGCCCCGATATGCGAACTTTAGTATTTCACACAAAACTCACCTCATTCGCATTGCGGTGGAGCCAAAAGTGGTGACGGTGACGGTGACGGTGATGCAGATTGTGGAAAAGACCAAGGTGTCTTTGTTATTTCGGGACGCAAGATCCTTTAAGAAGGTTGTGACCATGTTGATGGCGGCGCGCTGGTGTGAAGTCCAAAACCACCACAATCCTTAGCGCAAGATCAATCAATGGATCGAAGCTACTAGATCCATCGACTACCCCCAGAGGCAACAAAACAATTACTAAAACAAGCTCCTTTTCAGAGCTTGGCTCTGCAAAGATCGCTAACAAGCGATCTGAAAAGAATGCTGAAAATATATCTGAAAAGAGGAAGGAGAAAAGCAGGGTGGATAATGTAATACTAGCCCGGTAACTTGCATAGACTAAAATAATTTTAATAGACTCATCAAATTATATATGAAACTTTAAAAGATTATGAGAGAATTGAGAAAAATTAACACTGTATAGTTTATGAAAATTTATCCTAAAAAAATATACTTACAGTCCGGCCTTTATATACATCCTGATCGACAACACTCAGACTTTGATCCACCTCATCCCAACCCTCCCCTCCCCCTCCCCTTCCCCCTCCCCCTCCCAAATTCATACCTATCAGATGTCTTATCCCTAATCTTTCGCATCTTCGTTGTCTTCGACCACAGCAACGTCCCTATCTCCAACATCCTCCTCCACCTCTCCGTTCGTCTCACCTATTATCCGCTACCTACCTCCTTACCAAATCTCAATCTTGGATCCGATATCAGAGTCATCCTCATCTTCAACCAGTACTCTTCCTCAAATTCAAATTTCAGGATTTCAAAAATACAAATTAAAAATTGAAAATAAAATGAGGTAGTAAGTTAGGGTTTCAGAAATTAATACATACGCCATATATAGATACAATTTATTTAGTTAAGCAAAAAATTTCAAAATTATTTTTCACAAACACATTGTGTGCTACATAGGCATTTCATCGAACACTTAATGAACAAAGTACAATTCTAGTAATTAAGTTCCAGATTTATAGGTTTGGGACTTTTATATTATTTTTTAATAAAAATATGTGTACTGCACGTATTAATAAATGTGAATTCCTCCTTTTGCTCTCCTTTCTTTATTTTAAAATAGAGAAAGGAGAGATGTTCACATTCTCTTTCCTATTAGTATAATATATAGATATATCCCTAAAAATAATTAACAATTATTTTGGTATAACAATATTGTGTATATGAATAGTATTATTTACGTGTATATGAATAGTATTATATTATTTTACAACCATATTTTGTTAATAAAATTGAATTTACGTATATATTATTATAAATTGTATTTGTCCATACATACATATGGATAATAATTAACCACATTAGTGTAGGTGATATCCATACATATATATGGATGACTAAGCAATTCTAGAATTTCCTACTCCCATCCACACAGTCACACATCCACTTTAAACCTAACCCTATTTCTAGAAGTGGCCGGCCAACCCCCTCCCTTTAAATATAAGAACATGGAGTACCTTATATCACTCTTCACTCCATTTCCATACAACCTCTCATTTTTTTCTAAATGTGCTAGTTGGGTATTTTGACCAAGGCTAAGAAGAAAAAGAGGCTAAAGAAGCTAGGATGAGAAGAAATAGCTAGTAAGGTGTTGTACTCTTCAATCATAATGTGAATGTTCTCCAACTCCTCATGGTTTGTTAGATAGAAAAGTAGTGTGGACTCTTTTTTTGAATGAATTGCATGAAATTGTATGTGTATATGTGAAATTATATCCTCTAATAAAAGGAATTTAGGGTTCAAACTTTTACAGCAACATCACATACATGTCAAGAACATCTCTACCAAATTTCATAATTTTTGGATAATATTTTCTATTTTAATAAAATCCGAAACCACTGTTGGTATGAGTTGCAATTTGCTCTGTTTACTACTTCAATTTCAAAAAAAAATCATCTCTCTCTATCTATGTGGTATTTCAAGTTGAAAATTTTATATGTGATACTTGTATGTGTCTACAATTTGCTAACCAAATTTTATGAATTTTTGGCATTGTTTAGTATTTTAAATTAATTTTGAACTCATGATTGGTTAGCAGTTTATTAGTTTCTGAAAATTTGTACACTTTTAGTCCTTGATCATTTTGGCCTCTTAAATGAAGTAATTTGAAAAAACTTCCAATTAATAACTTGTATTAGACTCATAGAGCTTTATGAAAAGCCTGAGAAATCAAAAAATCAAGTAGAATACGAATTATAGTAATTTTTACAGTAAATAGAAACTGCATGTCATCTTTTCAGCTTTTTATTTAGATATTATGCAAGTTTCCATGATCTTAGGGCTTCTAAATTGACTTAGAAATGCATGTTTTATGATTTCTAATTATTTCATGATGTGTATATGAGTTTGAACACCAATTGATGATAAATTGTATGTGGTAAAGTTAATTTTCCTAGTCCATGTGAGCAACTAGTTGCTATTTGCAACCTGATTAGGAGGTGATATTTAAGATGATTGTTATATGATGTTGTGCTAGTGTATGAGGTTGAAATATACACAAATGGTGATCTAAATTGTTGTCTATAATTAAATAAGATTTGGGTTTCCACCCGGGCATGTGTAACTTACGAAATGGGTCCGAAAAGAACCCTGAATGGCATAAATGTCTATAATTAAATAAGATGTTCTTGCTGTTTGAATTTGTAAATCCATAGTTTTGGGGTCTTTAAGCTCCTCTTTTGTAGAGACAACTTGTAGAGTATGGCTCTAGAGTAGTGTGCTTACGTAGGGTCATTTGAATAAAGTTTGGAGACCCTAGGCCTTGGTGTTTGATACTTGAATAGATGGGTAGAATATCGTCTGTTAGGACAGGCACTAGTTGGGCGTGTACTCACTTGTCAAGGGGGCACGTGCGGCGACGTCTCGTCTGGGACATGAATTTTTGGAATTTAGTGTAAGAGTGGGATGCGGACGTAAGCCACAAGTCCCGTCAGAACTTAGGGGATGGACCTTAAGCTTCCGTCTATGTTATGAAGTTATCAATACGAACAAGGAGCAAGAGTGTAACACCGAGTCTTCTTGGCGGAGTAGGGAGGACCTACTGATTTGCCTTATGTTCATGGTAACTTTGGTTGGGGCAGGAGTGGAAAGGAACCGCTGATTTCGGTAGAGCTCCGGCGGAAGCCGAATGGTCACTGGCCTGACCGGGAGTGGAAAAGAACCATTGCTCCTGGCGGAGTGGAGAAGGAATCACTGATCTCAGCAAACATTGTGATCATTGCCGTTCGGAGTGGAAAGGACTTTGATCCGACTGTAGTAGCGGGAATAGACCGAACCAACTACAGACTCTACCAGTCACTAGATAAATATCAGAAATAGAAAAGAGTACAAGAGTAGGATGCATGGCGAGGGATCGAACTCTATCATATGGAGAACACGAACTCGATTTGGGGAGTATGTAGTGTGAGATGGATATGTTTTCAAATTAAGTTTTCATTAGAGTAGGAGCAGCATGTGCATTTCGAGTTTTTGCTTTAGAATCTAGGTCACAGCCAGGGGTGGACAACTATTATCCGAACCGACCAATCCGAACCAATCCAACCCGAACCGACCGGTTTTTAACCGAACCAATTGGGGATTTGGATTGGCTCGGTTCTTGATCTTCAATAACCAACTGGACTAGTTCGGTTGTTGGATGGAGCTTTCAAATAACTGATGAAACCGAACCGACCATACCTCTATGCATAAGTCCATAAAAAAATAGTTCTCCTTTAGTTTCTTGAATATAAAAATAGTCATTTTTCATTTTCTTGGAGATACAAACAGTCTTCTTTAATTTCTATAATACAAACCGAGCAATTGTTCTACCTATGTTTTGATTCTCCATAATCTTGTGTGTTATGTTGTTGAAAAATACTTGATTTACAGTGTGGCCCAACTTAATAGAATCATGAAATTGATGTAACATTTAGTAGTTACTTTAATCAAGTCAAGTCGAAATTGTAATCTAAATCTTTTTTCATTGTACCTGAAATTCAATTAGCTATGGTTATATAATGTTTCTTTTATAATAATAAACTAAGATTACAAAAGTATGCAAGTGAAAAAATAGTTTATCTCACCCATTTAAACGTCATAATCTCAAACAATTAGTGCAAAATTTATTAACTTGTGGTTTTATGATTCTTCATTTTAAATTCATTTCTGAATAACAAATAGCAGGTTTTTTCTTAAGTTTGATTGAAGTTGATCTTTTAAATTTCAACAAAATTATGAATGATGTTGAAGGTGAAAAGTAGCATGCCAAATCGACCATCCAATCCAATCCAAACCGAGCTTAATCGGCTTGGATGGAAACCGATCCAATCAAGGTTCGGATTGGTTGCGGATGAGAAAATTAAAAAAAAACGATCTTCTTTGGATCGGTGGTGGATGTTCCATATTAGCTCGGATACCGACCGATGCCCACCCCTAGTCATAGCATACACCAACACCTAAGGTTTGACTTCACATTTTTCTTCTACATCAAATATTGATTGTGCGGATTTTGGAATCGTTGGTTTCATTAGCATTGTGTCAGTTGCATTCAACTGATGTGCCTACAGTTTGTTAGTTTGAAGAACTGCTTGAACGTGGGAGCAGGAGATTCGATCAGTGGAGCATCCAAGTAGAGGATATAGTTCCTTGTACAATGTAATTTATTTGTGTAATTCATGGTGAAAAAGTTTATAAAACTACATTGTACATTATGATAATATAATAAAACTTTTTAATTTCCTGTGGTTTCCTATGTTGTGTACTCATTGAAGTAAAGATTCTGGGTATGTGTCACGAGTTTCCGGTATATGAAAAATGGGGCGCTACAGATAAGAACATGGAATGGGGGGGGGGGGGGGGGGGGGGTTCACCATCCTACCCCTTGACCACCACATCAGACACGGGACTGGTTAGGGAATCTTTGAAAATGAATTCAAAAATGATTTCAAAGCCCCCAGGCTCAACTAAGCAAATTATTATTCTTAAAAAGTCAAACCAAGGACAAAGCCTAAGTGAGTCTGGCCACCAAAACCCAATCCCCATTCAAACCTGAAACAATCTAACTACAGACTCGACCTAATTCCCTCTGATCCCATCTCCGGTCCGATGTGCCCCATGCAATACCAAACACTGCTCCTTATTCAAACACGAAACAAACCAACTGTAGACCTGACCCGATTCCCTCTGATCCCATCCCCGGATTTGCTACTCCCCAAGCAACACCAAACATCACCACCGTCCATTCAGATCCCACTGGATCCGCTGCATTACACAAAACACCAAATAACTCTTCCACCCTCTAATCAAAATAAAACAAATCGACGACGACTTACATGGCTACAACCACACAACCAATCATCTCCCACCGCTACAAACTCTGCCAAATCCTAATCTTACATAACAAACCGCACCCCTCCACCACTGAACTCCCTCTCTAAATCAATATTATTGGATGAAAATGACTTCGATGACCCCTCATCAGGAGATGAAGATAAATTAGACTTGGACAAGTCCTTTTCGGAATTCGAGCCTAAAGACAGTGAAGAATCAATCGGATTATGAAGAACTTCGCAGGTACGTGGATTCTCATGTGCCCTCATCAGTCCAGTCCATCTAGGTGGTCCCCTCCACCTACCCGGTAGACCCGAGTCTAGATTCTCAGGACCAGAACAAGGGAGAACTTGTGGATTTACTTGAGGTTGCTGGGCGGCCCATAACTATGGTGGAGGTACGCATAAATTCTTGGCTTCTATTTTTAATTTGTGGAAATGACGAAATAGCACCCAAAATTTTTCATAATTCCCAAATAGCACCTAAATTTACACATTTTTCCCTCTAAAAAAACAGAAGTAGTTTTTGAGAATTAAGGTAAACTTCGGGTGTTACTTGGGTATTATAAAAACTGTGGGTGTTTTTTGGCTGTGGGTGTTTTTTGGGAATTAGGGTAAACCTTGGGTGCTATTTCGACCTTAACACTTAATTTTATGTCAAATTATGATGTTCTACATGTAGCCAGAGTTTGCCACCTTGACATAAACGATGTCGAAGATTGCATCTCCCTACTCCTTATTGAGATTAGGGGTTGGGAGTGGGATACGGAAACCACAGGATCGGTCCTAGAAGACACCCCCACATCACCTACACATCCCAATGAATTGTCTGTTCTGTAATGTTAGAGCATTGGGAGATCGAGAAAAATGGGATATGGTTCGTGATACTCTATTGTCAGCTAGAATGGATATAGTTGGGATATAGGAAGCCAAACTTTAACACCCAAACCGTCTTAGATGAGTGGGTGGGAATAGAATTAAAGAATGAAGCTTATTACCATTTAATGGTGCGTCATGTGGGATTGCAATTGGTTTCAACCCAGACATGTTTGAATGCATGGATGAGTGGAAATGGATTTATCCATCTTCATCCTACTTAGACGTCACAACGATGGATGGACACAGGTAGTGACCAGTGTGTACGGCCCACACACCGCGAATGAAAGAGTTTCATTTTTGGAGGAGTTCCATTCAATCCAAGCCTGATGGCCAGCCCCTTGGCTCATTAGTGGCAATTTTAACATCACACGGTTCTTGTTTGAACACAGTGGTAGGGGTAGCAATGTTGTCGAATGAGAGATATTCAATCGTACGATATTCAATCGTACGACTAAAGAATTAGTGCTTATAAGTATCCCAATATCAGATAGCTATTCACCTGGTCGAACATGCAACCATCACCGATCCATGCTAAGCTAGATCACATCATGGTTTCATCCTAATGGGATTCCAAATTTCCGTTCCTAAGTGCAAAGTACCTTCTAAAACTGACATCAGATCCATCCCAATTCTACTTTCCTATGGCAATGACCACAAGCATAACACAAGTTTTGCTTTGAAATGGTTTAGTGAGAGATTGAGTGCTTTCACCACATAATAAGGGAGAAGTGGGATCTTCCAACCCATGCCAGGTAAGCAACCGCAATCTGGTGTGAGAAAATTAGACTGTTGCAATCCAAGCTAGTGCATGGAATAAAAGATAGTTCGCCTCGATATGGAGACAATGAACGCCCTTCTGGAAGAGATCGATTACCTTGAAAGGATGAAGGAAGACCTAATCCAGGAGGAAAAGAGCAAGTATTAGACTCCCACAATGAAATTGCCAGAATTTATAAATCGAGGAGATCAAGTGGCAACAACGTGCCTGGGTTCAATGGCTAAAAGTGGGTGATAGTAACACAGCTTTCTTCCACAGCACTGCTAGTGCCAACAGGAGATCCAACCTTGTCCTATAGATTGACACAGCAGCTAGAACCCTGTAAAAGGAAGGACCTATCGACTGTGCCTTCTAGAATTATTACAAATAACTGTTTGGGTGCAGGCGGGACATTCGTATCCCCTTACATAATGATTTTGGCCAAAAAACGACAACGACTTGAAAGATGCCCTACTAAGTCCGAAAGATCCACTTAAAATGGATGAAATCAATATGGTTATTAAGCATCTTGAAAATGACAAAGTCTCAGGTCCAGACGGTTTCCTAATTCTCTTCTATCATACCTTTTAGGATGATTTCAAAAAGGACGTGATGGTAATATTCATAGAGCTCTACAATCACCAACTAAGGATGGGTCTCCTTAACTATACAGAAGTTGTACTCATCCCAAAAGAAGAGGATTCTAGAATAGTGGGTGATTTCAGACCAATTAGCCTACTTAACTACTTAGTGACCTTCAAAGGACTCTAGTACTACTTTGAACTCTGGTCAGAATTATAGGTGAATTTCCACAAGAGTAGTATCATCCCCATTGTACATTCTGATGAAGTGGTGTGAGATCACGCAGCAAAACTAAATTGCAAAGTAGTGTCTTTCCTGATAAGATGCCTGGGATTACCCTTAAGACCAAGAAAACTCAAAAAAGTTGATTGGCTCTGTATAATTGACAGGGTGGTAGCCCGCCTCGCTGGATGGAAAGACAGTTACCTATCGATAGGTGGGAGGGTGACACTCATCAACGCAGTACTGTCTAGCCTCCCAACCTACTACATGTACTTCTTTGAAATACCTAGGTGGGTAGTCCAAAGGATAAATATGGTTCGCAAACGTTTCCTATGGAAAGGCGCATACCCGGTCAAAGGTCAAAGGTGGTATCACCTTATCAGATGGGAAAAAGGATGCACACATAAAGTGCCTGGATGACTTGGTTAGTATCATTGATCTTAAGGACATGAACCTCGTCCTACTACATAAATGGTGGAGGAAATTTTATCACCCCAATGGTGAGGGGTGGAAAAACTCAATCCAACAATATCTCAAGGCTAATGTTATGAGACAAATAGGTTTCCATGTGGGACCTAAGACAACCTGGTTCTAGAGGGGAGTTGCTAAAGTGCACGACCCGTTCAGTAGTTGCACCTCTTCCTTCCTGGGAAATGGACAATCAACAAGATTTTGGTGGACAGGTGGTGCGGAGACCAACCTCTGAAATCACTTTTCCTCGACTTATTCCAGCGATGCTCACACCTTAGCATGTCTGTAGAAAAGCTTGGAAAAGTAACAGCTAGAATCCAATCCCTAGCTCAACGCTCTCCCCACAACTGAAAAGTGAATTGGCAGAATTATGTCAACACATTGGAAACTATTGGGTCCAATGCACGTCTGGCCCAGATAATCGCTCTTGGGAATTAGAGAAAAAGGAAAATTCACTGTTTGCTCTCTCTACTCAAGGATACACTACCGTGGTTGTCACCCCCCGGGCATTGGTAGGTTGGAAAGTTAAAGCCCCCCTAAAAGTGCGAGTCTTCCTGTGGTTGGTGCTCAATGACGCAATCCTCACCCTGAGAACTTGGCCAAGGGATAACCAACAGTCAATACCACTAGTGGGCGTTGTAGAGACAAGGGACCACATATTCTTTGACTTCCCTAGAAGCAAGGCCGTTTGTCACGATGTACTCCAAGCCCTCGGAGTGCACTCCTTCCCCACCTCACTAGATGACCTATGGATAGGTGACACACTAGCGAGAAATAGACACGATATGAAGGAAGCATGGTATATTGTGGTAGCCACAATAACTTGGACACTATGGCTTGATTTGAACAATTTTTACTTTCGTGACTCTTGTATTAAATCAACCCCATGGAATACTCACCCATATCATGCATTATATTTCATATTGGGCAGAGGCGGGAGCCGCAGGAGCCAGTGAGCACATCTAAGTTCATTTTCCTCAGCAGACATACGATGATGAGGAGATCGAGATCGGCTCGACTCGACTATGAGCTACAGTCTACACCCAAGGGCTGTTGTTGGGGGCATATGACTATGCTTCTTCATTTTATGTTTCTACTTTGTTGCTTTATGTGGTACCTATCCTCCTTGGGCTGTTTGAGGTTTATCTTATGTATCGTTCTTTCTTGCATGGCCAAGGATTTCTGGGTTTATTACGTTATTTCTTATTAATGAAATAAGATGGTCATACTCCACATTCTCTTTTAAAAGGAAAAAAAATTAATGAATGTAATTATTCAAACATGTGAAATTTAGGTGTCATCTAACAAAAAGTGTAATATATTTTGTTCTTAACTTCTGATGCATTTTGAAATCATTTATGATCTTAAAAATCTCAATCCACGAAATTGATGAGTTTTATGAATACATAATCACATAATCTAAGATTAGTATCATAAATTAGAGTTTATTCGTGCTTGTCAATTGTGTTCCTTAACCTCTTAAGTGTACATATATATGGTTGCATTCAAAGAAAAAGTCTACATATGGCTCTCAAGCTAGGTATATCAAGGAAAGTTTGACCTAATTAAAAACGGGCTCAAAAGCTAGGCCTATATCAGCCTAAACTTCAAAAAGTTTGCCCAAACAACAATTTTTTTGCATAAGGCTCCTATTGCTACTGATTTTGGTGTGGGAGCAAACAGATGAATTTGTGGATTCTTTTTGGAAACAATAAAGCAAACTTGTTGACTTTCACTGACGTTTGACTGGTTTCTTGCCGCTACCGTTGACCTGCAAAAAAGTTCGATACACCGGGATGGATCCCGGCGACCAACCCTTCAATGCTCTTGTCAATAATCAAGAAGATTATGAAAGAGCTTTATGTGGAAAAGGATCGATTACCTTGTTACGGTGGGGGGAGAGGGGTATTTATAGTCGCCTTAGGGACCCATTTCGATATAAGGATTTATCTCTACTTTCCGGTGTTTTTGGATAAGATGTAGAGTTCAAATCGTTTCATAGAAATAACTATGAATTTGAATTACTCTTTAAATATCCTTGGCTGGTTTGTAGCGGTCTGCTACCCATACCCAATAGGACAGATCCGTTTATGGGCTATTGGGCTTTAAAGAAAGACCCAGTTCCCATTTCAGACCCGTTTGTAGGTGAAATTATCATTTTACCCCTAAGAACTTTAAGATTTGAACAGTCCCAATTTAATCCTATTTTTAGCCATATCACGAGCCCCCCACTCCCGAAGACTGATTTTAATAGCCGTTGAGGAGTAGTTTTGTTATTCTAATGGCGTACGGAATTTTATCGGGGTTCTTAAGGGAGTTTGGATCTTGTTCGAGGTGTAACGGTGTCAATCTAAGCCTGTAAAATGCCCAAAATTATTCTCAGATTTTTTTTGATTTTTTTGTGATTTTTCCAGATTTTCCTGAATTTTTTTCCAATTTTTAATCATTTTTTCGAATT
>CM030358.1:255552976-255805476 GCA_017893485.1 Hemerocallis citrina
TTTTATTCAATTTCTGAATTTAAATAATTAATTATCAAAAAATTTTAATTAATTATTCTAATTTGATCATTATTATTTTCAGAATTTAAAATTATTTTACGAAATAATAATTATTTTTAGAATTTTTAATTAAAATTTTTGATTTTTAATTAATTATTCGGATTTTTTAAATAATTAATTTAAATAAATAAATAAATAAATACCTGATGACGTAGCACAATCCTGTGCATTAATCACGATCAAGGGAGCGCGCATCGCGAGGAGACAAAATTTTTCCCATTTCGACGTCGGTGGCACGAGTCGTCGGCACACGTTGACCAAATCAACGCCGACCCCTGTTTTAATATTAAAAAAAATCTTTTTCTTTTTCTCTCCCGCTCTCTTCCTTCTTCCTTCTTCCTCCGTCTTGGACGTCTTCTCTCTCTTTCGACGTCGAGTCCGCCCTTCGACTTCTTCGAGCGCGAGGCGAGCGGGAAGCTCGAAGAGGAGGGTGGCCGCTCGCAGGTGGTAAGGAGAGGAGCTCGACGAAGGCCCGGCGAGGCTCGTCGACACTCGACAGTGGAGGTTGGCGACGAGCTAGGCGAGGAGCTCAGAGCTTCGGTGGAATGGAGCTCGGCGACTTGTTCGAGGTGGAGCTCTTTGTTGGAGCTCGACACAAAGAGCTCGATGAAGGTGGTCTCGAGCTCGACGAGGGTGACGATGAGGGATTGGAATTCGGAATGGGGAGCTCGACGCCAAAGAAGGTGCTTGCGGAGGAGGGGAACTCGAGCTTTGTGTTGGAGCTCGATGGCTCGATGGTGAAGAGCCAAGGTCGGCGACAAAGGAAAGGAGGAAAGGAGCTCGATAGGTGCTTTGGGTTCGATGGGGCTCCGAGCTTCGGTGAGAGAGTTCGGCGAATTTGGTGAAGGAGATGGTTGACGAGGGGCTCGAAGCTTTATGACGGAGAGCTCGACGGAGCTCTGCGATGGCAGAAGAGAGCTTGGCAGAGCTCTGCGGCTTGAAGCAGTGACGGAGCTCCTCGTTGGAGCTCGGCGATGGCGGCTAGGCGATGGAGAAGGTCGGCGGAGATGTTGGGTTAGGAAGATGGCGAGGTCTGAGGTTGATGATGGAGTTTTTGGTGGGAAATTGTGAAGGAGAAGGAGGGTAGGGGTTGCGGTTTGGTCCTCTTACGGGTCCGAACCCGACCCGTTAACCCTTTAGTAAAATCCCCTTCTTTTTTGTTGTTGTGCGAATCTGAGCCATTGATTGTGATCGAGCATGAATTCTGTGACGAAATTTTTCTCCAATTTGAGCTCCGGTGACAAGAGTGCTCGGATTGTGTTTCCGAACCCAGGAGAGACCTCGACGGCTTAACACATTGCAGTCAATGGTTGACTGTTGACTCAGTCAACGTTGACTGTTGACTTTTTCTTTTTTGCTTTAATCATAACTGTTGATCTTGATTTGAGTGCGGATCTTGAGGTAGAGTTTTTCTCTCATTTCAGGGTCAGTGGCAAGAGCACTCGGCCCTCGTTACCGAGGTCCAGAAGAGCGACACGTGGCACATTGACCGTTGACCAGTCAACGCATTTTCACGCATTTGGACGTCGGTGGCAAGAGTGCTCGGTGCATGTTGCTGAAGTCCAGGAGAGCGACACGTGGCGCGTTGACCGTTAACCGTTGACCAGTCAACATATTTTCTTGCAATTGGACGTCGGTGGCAAGAGTGCTCGGCGAGAGTTGCCGAGGGCCAGGAAGGCTTCGGCTCAGCTATATTGTAACCAACATTCCCGATGCTACGAAGGTCGGATTTGGACGTGTGACCCCTCGTTTTGAAGCTGACTCGAAGATCTACAATTTCTCTTTAGAAGTTAGCTGAAGAATCACCCTTCTTCATGGTCAAAATAGTCCCCCAACACCTTCTCCTTCATAAAGTCGAGAAGTGCTTTGTTTGACTCTAAGGGGGCGTTTGGTACGCGGATTGGAGAATTCCCAGGAATTTGTGGATTCCCAGGAATATGAGGGTGGGAATGAAGATTCCCGGGAATGTTACAATACTGTGTTTGGTATATGACATTACATGCCTGGGAATACTTTATTATCGTGTTTGGTATAGAACAATTTATTCTCATCAATCCATCTCTATAGTAGACATTACCGAAAATACCATTTTGGCTTTATTTAAAAATAAATAAATATAAAAGTTATCTAATTTAGTAATTGATATATATGCATGCATGTGCAAAAGCAATACTGATATATATCTTATAAAACTTTAGTAAATTAACAAATAGATTACTAAAAAAAATTACACTACGATTCAAACATATTTCAACCAGTTAGATGAAGAACATAACAAAAAAGAAAAATGAAATTGGTGCCATGTTTCTCTAAGGAGAATCAAATTTCTCGCTGATCATTGATTAATATTGATTCCCTTAATGATCATTGATTAATATTTTTTCTTGAAAGTCAAGTACAATGCATCAAAATTTAATGATCGCTGATTATAGTTCTCGCTGATCATGGATGTATGTTCATTTAATGATCATTGATTAATATATTTTCTTGAAAGTCAAGTAGAATGCATCAAAATTTTCATAATGTAAAACTTCAAATCTTAAACTCATGGCATTTGATATTTTTGGAGTTAATTGTTTTTTTTAAAACGAAAAGATGAACGCGGTAGTGGGTGAATTTTGTTGGAGGGAACAAGAGCAGGTTATATGATAAGCCAGAAATCTGGAGGGTATTTTGGGTATACAATAATCTCATTCATTTTTTATGTGGAGGAATCCACAAATCCCACCCTTTTCAAGAGGAATGTTTATCCTTCCAAATTAATTATTTTGATAACCCTAGGAATTTAAAATTATTTACAAAACTATACCTATGTCTTACCAAACCAGGTAATCAAGAGGGTAATCCTAGATTCCCTTATACATTACCGCGAACCAAACGTCCCCTAAGGGGATCTGCTTTTGGAAGCGAGTTTTAGGGAGCGTCTCTAGACGAGTTAGGCTCCGAAATCTCTTTGAAGAAGGCTGCTCAGGAGGTGAGCGGTAGGAGGAGCATAGTCAGACTTCTAGGAGAGAGTCATTCGGGATTCAAATTTGAGGAGAACTCTAGGGAAGAGTTGAGCTCCGTACTTGTTAAGAAGAGGTCCGCTCTAGAGGCGAGCGGGGAGAAGAGCTTCGCCAGGCTCTAGGAGAGAGTCATTTGGGAAACAAGTTTGACGAGCAACTCTAGGGAAGTGTTGCGCACCGAACTCGTTGTGAAGAGGTCTGCTCTGGAGGCGAGCGGAGCGAAGAGCTTTACCAGGCTCTAGGAAAGAGCCGTTTGGGAGACAAGTTTGAGGAGCAGCTCTAGGGGAGAGTTGAGCTCCGAACTTGCTGAGAAAAAGGCCGCTCGGGAGGTGAGCGGAGTGAAGAGCATCATTAGGCTCTAGGAGAGAGTCATTTAGAAGACAAGTTTGAGGAGCAACTCTAGGGGAGAGTTGAGCTCCGAACTTGCTTGTTGCAAAATTTAACCAGTAGTGGGCGTAGTATGAATGTTCGTTTTGAGCCTCGAAACCACATACTTGCAAGCTGTAAGGGCAATTTCAAACTATGATTGTGAATTTTGAACTAGTTGTTACGGAGCTTCAACAGTTGTGGGAGCAATTTCGAATGGTGAGCCACTTTGTACAAGCTTGTTCGCAAGTAGCTAAAGTAGCATCGAACCAAGTGTTGGACTCCAAATTTTTCGTTAAGATAGTTTCAACAGTTGTGGGAGCAATTCCGAATGGTGAGCCACTTTGTACAAACTTGTTCGCAAGTAGCTAAAGTAGCATCGAACAAAGTGTTGGACTCCGAACTTGTTGTTAAGAGAGTTTCACAAGTTGTAGGAGCAATTCCGAATGGTGAGCTACTTCGCACTTGCTCGTTCGCAAGTGGCTAAAGTAGCATCAAACCAAGTGTTGTACTCCAAACTCGTCTTGTGAGCTTAGTAAGTTGTGGGAGCGGCCTTGTAGGACAAGCTGGGCTCCGAACTTACCGTTTAACGGGTCGTAGATGTGACCCAGCAAGATAGAAATGAAGCAAATGCAATAATTTTCAATAGAAAAATGCTAAGTTTTATTGAAACAAACTAAATGGCCGCTTCAATGGGGCGAGCCATGATTACATGCTTTTTGGCCATATTACAAGCATCGGCCTTATTAAAAACTGAAATCCTACTTCTACGATAGGATGAAGACCGCTTGGGAGGATTTTGGTTCTCTCCCCATTGGAGCTCCCTGGATAAGGTGAAGGATGGCCCCAGGTTCAGAATCTTGGAACTCAGCAGACCTCTCTGTTCGCTTGTACGCTCCTCGGGGTGGAAGTGTAGCGCCCCAAATTTCTAATATGAGAGCTTAGAAAATAAGTGGCAAAATCCCAGTAATCCACTTCAATAGAACAATAAACACCAACAACACCACTAAAGATTTTTCTTCTTTATTACAACAATTATTACAAATCTCAGCGGAAGTCTAATCATCTCAACACAAATTAATCTTTTATATACAACTCAAAAGATCTCAAATATCCTTTACAATTTTACACCAAACACTAAATAATTGAAATTATCTCAAAATGCCCACTCAAGCTTCCAACCTCCAGTCTAGGCAATAACCTGCAACATGTGAGGCTAGAGTTGAACCCTAACCCCCAAACTAAAGGGGTCAGCCATAAAAATGGTGTGAGTGGCAACTAATCAAACAAATAATCATAAATGAACTGAAGTAACAATATCCAACAAATAATGATCAAACACTAAAGTATGAAGTAACAATAAAAGAGTAATGGGTGATATCAAATCCAAAAGCCAAGTGTGTAGAGAAAAAGGAAATCCAAATGCATAGAAGTGTTTCAAGAAAACATCATGACTACATGCTGACAACGATGACTACTAAGAGATGAAGATAAACTATGATAATTTGTCCATGCTTGATAATTCCGGAGATTGATCCCACATCACAGGTATTTACCCTGGATAATTCAGGAGATCATCCCACATCTAAACATAGACTCATCATCACAATAGTACCCCAAAAGTGTCGCCTCGACTCCGATAATTCCGTAGTTCAATCCCACATCACAAGATAATTACTTGGATAATTCAGGAGAAATACCTCACATCTCAGGTTAACTACCTGGATAATTCCGGAGATAATTCACACATCACAAGTTAACTACTTGGAAAATTCAGGAGATTAAAATCCTACATCAAAAGCCATACTGAGGTGCATAACTCATGTTCTCATTCGTCATGACACTACTAATGCCCTGTCCTTATTAATTTGGGTTACTGAACAAATCTCCTAGAGCAGTGTACCCTACCGGACTAAAAATCTGAATAACTGAAAGTTTGCCTCGATGGGCCTCAACAAATAACTAAACAATCAACACCGGTATACTAGGGTCACATACCTCTAGAGACTCAAAAACAAATATCTGAACAAATTTCCACTTAACAAGTGGCTCAACAAAATATCTCAAAATCATGTTCTTAGCGGAACATCTCAAAATCAAATACTGAACAAATGTCTTAAAATCAATTACTGAACAGAACATCCCAAAATCAAACACTAAACAAAATATCTCAAATCAGATACAAAGATCCTTAGGACCAGTCGACTGTCCAGAGGACATATCCCAACATTTTACAAAAATAATATAAGGCATGACCAGTCGACTTGACAAGTCATCAGTCGACTGCCCCGAGACAAATTCAAATAATCCTCATCAAAATAATCTAAGTATTTGAGTCAACTGAAGGGTCATAGGTCGACTGTCCCGAAAGGACTGAACAAAATCACAAACAGAGGATCAGTCGACTGACCTCAGTCTAGGTCGACTGTCCCGAACAAATCTCAAGACTCAAAAATACACAGTAGGCTCGTACCAGTCGACTGCTTCGCACGACAGTCGGCTGTCGGCTACAAATTTCTAAAAAACAGGTCTGAACACCAAAAATCAACTGGGGTTTTCCAAAGATCCACTGATCATAAAAGTTAATTGTATCCCGGCAAATAAACAACTCTCAATAATCTCCATCAAGGATACATTACTCAATCAATCAAATACTCAATCTCAAATCCTCATGATCTAAACTCTTAATCCTTTGATTAGGGTTTTTCTCAACAAAACTTCTTTCACAACATCATCATAAAGTCTGAACTACAATCTTGAGATCCAGATGTTTATTATCTGATCATAACACAGTAAAATCTTAATTCCCCAACAATACGATCTCATAATTCCACATTTCCTCAACAAATCTTAATATTTCTCATACATGAACCAAATATTAAATAAGAGTTCTCATCCTCCATATCAACTAATAGATCCATATCATACATACAATGAGACTAACAAAATAATGGCATAATGAACACAAACAAGCATAACAAAGATCTTACGTCATTCATCAATCAAGACAATCAAAACAAGGCAAAGCAAAACAAAACCACTCACATTTGATTTGAAGAAAAGATCCACAAAAGCTCCTCCTTGCTAGATCCAAGAATCCTCCTTTGTTCTTCAAAATCCAAATCACCAAAAATCTGTATTCTTTTACAATGACGGCTGAAAGAGAATTTCTCTTATATATGCCGGATAGAATATTAGGGTTTTATTCCCACTTTACAAAATAGTCCTTTCCAAAAGTACATCTCACATATATAATCCTTTTCTTGAAATTAAACCAAATATCATTTAAATTAGGATCTAATAGAAAATATATTCTTAAACCTCAACAAGTGCTGATCGGAATGTCCAGCAAATACATTTTGCACTCTAACCCTCAAAATGTCAATTTTGCAAATATGTCCTTCTTTTCTCAAAAATTGCAAATAGGCATAATTAATTTCTGAAAAATTTGGAAAAATACTAAATAATTCTCAAATAATAAATAATGATTTTTCATAAAGAAAACTTAATTTTTCAAACTTCTAAAAAGTCATTTGCACGTGTTTTGCACGTGTACAAAAGATAAATCTTTTAGAAAATATTTATCAAATACTCAAAATCATTTAAAATTCATTTTCAAATAATTAAAATAATATTTGAAAATACGGGGTTCTACATCACTCCCTCCTTAGAAGAGTTCTGTCCTCAGAACTACCACTAATGAGTTCAAACACATACCAACAAAAGGAAACAATACTTCATAAATAGATCATAATCCAAATAATAACATCACAATCAAATAAAAGATTACATCACGTATCAATCAATGGTTCAATCATTCAAAGAATTTCAATCACATACAAGGAAATACATTCATACAAACAATCCAGGAAAATCCTTCTGCATGCGATCCTCTGGCTCCCAAGTAGCCTCCTCGAACTGTTGATTCCTCCACAATACCTTGACCATAGGTATCACCTTGCTCCTAAGGACTTTCTCCCTACGATCAACGATCTCAACAGGCTGTTCCTTGTAACTCAGGTTCACCTGTAGATCTTCAGGAACTTCTACCAACTGATGCTTCTGATCGGCCACATACTTCCTTAATAGCGACACATGAAACACATCATGTACTTGCGCTAACTCCTCTGGGAGCTTCAATCTGTAAGCGGTCTTGCCAATCCTCTCCACGATCTTGTACGGACCAATATACCTTGGCGCCAACTTGCCTCCCTTACCAAATCTGATCACTCCTTTGGTCGGAGAAATCTTGAGGAAAACTGCATCCCCAACTTCAAATTCCAACTCTCTTCGTCGAGTGTCAGCATAACTCTTCTGCCGACTCTGAGCTTCAACTAACCTCTTGCGAATCAGCTCAATCTGCTCTCGTCTGCTGCACGATCTCAGGACCATACATCTGCCTCTCGCCAACCTCATACCAACAAACAGGTGTCCTGCACCTCCGCCCATACAAAGCCTCATACGGTGCCATCCCAATACTTGCATGGTAACTGTTGTTATAAGCAAACTCAACCAATGCCAAGTATCTCTCCCAACTACCACCAAAGTCCATAACACAAGCTCTCAACATATCTTCTAGCACTCGATTCACCCTTTCCGTCTGACCATCTGTCTGCGGATGAAAAGCCGTACTGAAATCAGTTCTGGTGCCCAAAGCTGCCTGTAGGCTCCTCCACAACCTCAAAGTAAACCTTGCATCTCTGTCAGACACAATCGAAACTGGAACTCCATGAAGTCTTACAATCTCCCCGATGTACAACTCAGCCAATTTCTCCATTGACCAAGTAATCTTCATGGCTAGAAAATGTGCCGACTTAGTCAATCGGTCCACAACAATCCAAATCGAGTCATTGCCCTTCGAACTCCTCGGCAAACCCGTAAGAAAGTCCATGCTGATATTCTCCCACTTCCACTCCGGAATGGGTAAAGGCTGCAACAAACCTCTAGGTCTCTGATTCTCTGCCTTGACCTGCTGACAAGTCAGACACCTCGCCACAAAATCTGCCACATCCCGCTTCATACCGGACCACCAAAAATGCGGTTTGATATCCCTGTACATCTTCGTACCTCCTGGATGAACTGATAACAATGTACTGTGTGCTTCCTACAAGATACTCTCTCTCAACTCTGCATCATCTGGAACACACAATCTCTCACCCATCCAAAGAACTCCATCTTGGACACGAAATTCTGATAACTTGCCTTCTGAAACCTGCTGCAACATCTTCTGGATCTCTGAATCTGATTTCTGACCTTCCACAATCTTCTCTCTCAAAGACGGCTGCAGCCTCAACTGAGCCAAAGATGCTCCTAAACCTTGCAGTGCCACCTCGATACCTGCCTGATCGATCTCTGCTGCCAACTCCCTTCGAGTAGTGATCAACCTTGACAAACTACTCTTCCTGCTAAGTCCATCAGCCACTACATTCGCCTTGCCCGGATGATACTTGATCTCAGGACGAATGTCTTCCAAAACTTCCAACCACCTTCTCTGCCGAAGATTCAAATCCATCTGCTGATAAATATACTTCAGGCTCTTGTGGTCAGTGTACATGTTGACCTTCTCACCATAGACATAATGCCTCCATAGCTTCAAGGCATATATGATAGCTGCAAGCTCCAAATCGTGCGTCGGATAATTCTTCTCATGCGGACGCAACTGCCTCGAACCATAAGCAATGACCTTGCCTTCCTGCATCAAGACACATCCCAAACCTCTGAGAGATGCATCGCTGTAGATGTCATAATCCTTCCCTGCTTGCGGCAATGCTAGTATGGGTGCAGTAGTCAACCTTTCCTTTAACTCAAGGAAACTCTCCTCGCACTTATCTGTCCACACAAATGCCACACTCTTCCGGGTCAAACCTGTCAATGGAACTGCAATCTGAGAATACCCCTGAATAAACCTCCTGTAGTAACCAGCTAATCCCAAGAAGCTTCTCACTTCCTTCACTGACGTCGGCCTGGGCCAATCCTTCACTGCTTCCACTTTCTGAGGATCAGTAGCTACTCCCTCCTTAGAAAGAATATGACCAAGAAAAGCTACCTCAGACTTCCAAAATTCACACTTTGACAATTTGGCATACAAGCTGTGCTCCTGCAATGTCTGTAATACCGCTGTCAAGTGCTTAGAATGATCCTCCTCCGACTTCGAATACACCAAGATATCATCGATGAAGACCACCACGAAGGAATCAATGAATGGCCTCAACACCCGATTCATCATATCCATGAAAACTGCTGGCGCATTCGTCCACCCGAATGGCATCACCAAAAACTCATACAGCCCATGACGAGTCCTGAATGCTGTCTTACTCACATCTTCCTCCTTGACTCGCACCTGATGATACCCTGACCTCAGATCAATCTTCGAAAACACCGCTGCTCCTCGAAGCCTGTCGAACAAATCATCAATCCGCGGCAGTGGGTACTTGTTCTGAATAGTCACCCTATTCAATTCCCGATAGTCAATACACATCCTCATTGACCCATCCTTCTTCTTGACCAATAACACTGGCGCTCCCCACGGAGAAGAACTTGGTCTGATAAGCCCTTTGCTCAAAAGCTCTTCAATCTGCTTCTTCACTTCATCCTGCTCTACAGGTGCCATCCTGTACGGAGCCTTGGAAATCGGCGCACTCCCCGGCTGAACATTGATGCAAAACTCTACATCTCTCTGCGGTGGTAATCCTGGAAAATCATCCAAGAACACCTGAGGAAAATTTCGAACAACCGGAATGCCCTTGACTTCATCTGCAATAGACTTCTTAGATACCATTGCAGCCACCTGCGGGATCTTCTTCTTCCCTTGGAAAGTTACTGCAGGTCCACCTGGTGCTTTCACCAACACCTCCTTCTGCTTGCAATCAATTGTGGCATCATATATAGCCATCCAATCGATGCCTACAATGACATCCACTCCCAACACTTGAAGTTCGATCAAGTCGATGCCGAACATCCTTCCACCAATCTCGATATCACAGCCCTCGTAATATCGATTCGCTACCAGCTCTTCACCTGACGGCGTTGCCACCGACAAAACCCTGCCTGGAAATAACTTAGGTTCCAAACCTAAGATCTTGGCAAAACTTGGCGATACAAATGTATGCGATGAACCAGTGTCAAACAAAACCTTTGCTCTTATTCCATTTATTAAAACAACTCCTGTTACAATAAGAATGGTACTCAATCTTAAATTGTTCTGAAATAAAAGCTTTATTCATTACACTGATTCAAAAATGAAAGAAATCAAAATTCCTGCATACCCTGTATTACATCTTCCGAGTTCCTCGCATCCTCCTCGGTCAATGCAAATACTCGCCCTTGCCTCTTCGGGAATTTGCTTCCACCCGAACCGTCTTTCTTCAGTTGTGGACAATGGGGCTTTGAGTGTCCAGTCTGCCCACACTGAGAACAAACATGCTCTGCCAACTTCGGACATGCTGACCTGTAATGTCCTACTTCCTTGCAGTAGTAACAGGTCACCCCCTGAGCTCCAGGCGCCTTCTGCACCTTTCCACTGAACTTTGCCTGCTTCGCGGGGAATCCCTTCCCACTCTGGCCTGATGCTGGCCTCTTGTTTCAGTTCCATGTATCCTGCTTCTTCTGAAACAGTTCCATATCTCTTCAGTCATCGCTGCTCTCCCTGACCAGCTTCTCGAATCTCCTGATACCCAACGGAACCATCCTTGATCTCAAGTTCGATCTCAAGCCCTAGCTCAAACTTTCTGGCCTTCTTCGCCTCGTCCATGACCAACTCTGGTGCATACCTCGAAAGTTGAGCGAAACTTCGTCTCATACTCCCGAACAGTCATGCTCCCCTGCTGAAGGTTCATGAACTCAGTCGCCTTCTTCTCCTGAACATCCAGAGGAAAGAAGCGATCTCTGAACTCCTCCAGAAAAGCTTCCCATGTCAGCTGCTGATCTCCCAGATTCCTCTTCAGCGACTCCCACCAAACACCAGCATCTTTCTCGAGCTGCATCAGAAGCTAACTTCACCTTGCTAGCTGCCGGAGTCTCTGACACCTCGAAGATCGTCTCCATCTTCCTAATCCAATCGTCCGCTACCGTTGGATCAGCTTGCCCCTCAAAGACTGGCGGCCTCATCCTCTTAAAGGATTCAATCTGCTTGATGGGGTCGGCATTCACCAATCCATGTCCAGCTCCATGATTGGGCGGCGGATTCTGCTGCTGCTGAGCTTGCTGCTGCGCCACGTTGAATGCCATCAACGTATTCAGCGTTTGATACACCTTGGCGAATTCAGCCTCTAAGTCGATTCCCGTTCCTCGAGAACTACCCGATCCATCCTCATTGTTGCCACCATTTCTACCTCTGGGTGCAACCATTTTGATTACTGCAAAACGAGGGTAAAGTTAGAGTAACACACAATTCGAACTCATATCAATGCCCTATGGCGAAATCAAACCATAATTTCAAACCAAACATCATAATTTAATTCTATGTGATACTCACACTCTGATGTCCACACCTAGGTACTCACTCTCTAGTGTCCACACCTAGGTTGGTTGTCATACTATGTCTATTATTACATTGAAGCGGAGCTCTGATACCAATCTCTGTAGCGCCCCAAATTTCTAATATGAGAGCTTAGAAAATAAGTGGTGAAATCCCAGTAATCCACTTCAATAGAACAATAAACACCAACAACACCACTAAAGATTTTTCTTCTTTATTACAACAATTATTACAAATCTCAGCGGAAGTCTAATCATCTCAACACAAATTAATCTTTTATATACAACTCAAAAGATCTCAAATATCCTTTACAATTTTACACCAAACACTAAATAATTGAAATTATCTCAAAATGCCCACTCAAGCTTCCAACCTCCAGTCTAGGCAATAACCTGCAACATGTGAGGCTAGAGTTGAACCCTAACCCCCAAACTAAAGGGGTCAGCCATAAAAATGGTGTGAGTGGCAACTAATCAAACAAATAATCATAAATGAACTGAAGTAACAATATCCAACAAATAATGATCAAACACTAAAGTATGAAGTAACAATAAAAGAGTAATGGGTGATATCAAATCCAAAAGCCAAGTGTGTAGAGAAACAGGAAATCCAAATGCATAGAAGT
The DNA here is from genome assembly GCA_017893485.1 of Hemerocallis citrina. Classification (NCBI taxonomy): domain Eukaryota; kingdom Viridiplantae; phylum Streptophyta; class Magnoliopsida; order Asparagales; family Asphodelaceae; genus Hemerocallis; species Hemerocallis citrina. The sequence continues at coordinate 255,565,509 of CM030358.1, forward strand.
GTTTCAAGAAAACATCATGACTACATGCTGACAACGATGACTACTAAGAGATGAAGATAAACTATGATAATTTGTCCATGCTTGATAATTCCGGAGATTGATCCCACATCACAGGTATTTACCCTGGATAATTCAGGAGATCATCCCACATCTAAACATAGACTCATCATCACAATAATACCCCAAAAGTGTCGCCTCGACTCCGATAATTCCGTAGTTCAATCCCACATCACAAGATAATTACTTGGATAATTCCGGAGAAATACCTCACATCTCAGGTTAACTACCTGGATAATTCCGGAGATAATTCACACATCACAAGTTAACTACTTGGATAATTCAGGAGATTAAAATCCTACATCAAAAGCCATACTGAGGTGCATAACTCCTGTTCTCATTCGTCATGACACTACTAATGTCTGTCCTTATTAATTTGGGTTACTGAACAAATCTCCTAGAGCAGTGTACCCTACCGGACTAAAAATCTGAATAACTGAAAATTTGCCTCGATGGGCCTCAACAAATAACTGAACAAACACCGGTATACTAGGGTCACATACCTCTAGAGACTCAAAAACAAATATCTGAACAAATTTCCACTTAACAAGTGGCTCAACAAAATATCTCAAAATCATGTTCTTAGCGGAACATCTCAAAATCAAATACTGAACAAATGTCTTAAAATCAATTACTGAACAGAACATCCCAAAATCAAACACTAAACAAAATATCTCAAATCAGATACAAAGATCCTTCAGGACCAGTCGACTGCATAATGGACCAGTCGACTGTCCAGAGGACATATCCCAACATTTTACAAAAAATAATATAAGGCATGACCAGTCGACTTGACAAGTCATCAGTCGACTGCCCCGAGACAAATTCAAATAATCCTCATCAAAATAATCTAAGTATTTGAGTCAACTGAAGGGTCATAGGTCGACTGTCCCGAAAGGACTGAACAAAATCACAAACAGAGGATCAGTCGACTGACCTCAGTCTAGGTCGACTGTCCCGAACAAATCTCAAGACTCAAAAATACACAGTAGGCTCGTACCAGTCGACTGCTTCGCACGACAGTCGGCTGTCGGCTACAGATTTCTAAAAACAGGTCTGAACACCAAAAATCAACTGGGGTTTTCCAAAGATCCACTGATCATAAAAGTTAATTGTATCCAGGCAAATAAACAACTCTCAATAATCTCCATCAAGGATACATTACTCAATCAATCAAATACTCAATCTCAAATCCTCATGATCTAAACTCTTAATCCTTTGATTAGGGTTTTTCTCAACAAAACTTCTTTCACAACATCATCATAAAATCTGAACTACAATCTTGAGATCCAGTTGTTTATTATCTGATCATAACACAGTAAAATCTCAATATTCCCCAACAATACGATCTCATAATTCCACATTTCCTCAACAAATCTTAATATTTCTCATACATGAACCAAATATTAAATAAGAGTTCTCATCCTCCATATCAACCTAATAGATCCATATCATACATACAATGAGACTAACAAAATAATGGCATAATGAACACAAGCAAGCATAACAAAGATCTTACGTCATTCATCAATCAAGACATACAAAACAAGGCAAAGCAAAACAACAAACATCCACTCACCTTTGATTTGAAGAAAAGATCCACAAAAGCTCCTCCTTGCTAGATCCAAGAATCCTCCTTTGTTCTTCAAAATCCAAATCACCAAAAATCTGTATTCTTTCTCAATGACGGCTGAAAGAGAATTTCTCTTATATATGCCGGATAGAATATTAGGGTTTTATTCCCACTTTACAAAATAGTCCTTTCCAAAAGTACATCTCACATATATAATCCTTTTCTTGAAAATTAAACCAAATATCATTTAAATTAGGATCTAATAGAAAATATATTCTTAAACCTCAACAAGTGCTGATCGGAATGTCCAGCAAATACATTTTGCACTCTAACCCTCAAAATTGTCAATTTTGCAAATAAGTCCTTCTTTTCTCAAAAATTGCAAATAGGCATAATTAATTTCTGAAAAATTTGGAAAAATACTAAATAATTCTCAAATAATAAATAATGATTTTTCATAAAGAAAACTTAATTTTTCAAACTTCTAAAAAGTCATTTGCACGTGTTTTGCACGTGTACAAAAGATAAATCTTTTAGAAAATATTTATCAAATACTCAAAATCATTTAAAATTCATTTTCAAATAATTAAAATAATATTTGAAAATACGGGGTTCTACAGAAAGATCGGCCCCATCTTTTCGGACGAACTTGACCAGGTGTCCCCGCTGTATGAGTTCTTCGATTTCATCTTTAAGAGCCCGACAATCATCCGTTTCGCAGTTGTGGTCCCTATGAAAGCGGTACCACTTATCCCTGTTTCTTTTCTTGCCATGGGTATTCATTCTAGGGGACCGCGGAGTAGCCCTTCCTTGTTGACCTCCATAAGAATTGCTGATATACTTGCATTGAGGGGGGTGAACTTCTCAAAATGAGGAGCTGGTTGGCGTTGGCCATTGTCGCCCCTCTAGAATTTCAGGGACCCTTCTTCGCTCATATTCTTATGTTTGTTCCCGGAAGATGATTCTTCAAGAGTAGGGGGGTTGAGAGCTTCTTCCACTAAGATGTACTTCTCACTCCTAAGCAGGAGTTCTGAGAAGTCTCGAGGAGGCTTCTTAGCAAGGGACGCCTTGAGGTCGGCGTTGGTGACATTGTGCCTGAATGCTGCAGAGGCTACTGATTGGTTGACGGAGGCAATAGACCGGGCTTCGGCGGTGAAGCACCTAACGTAATCTCTTAGGCGTTCACCATTTCTTTGGCTGAGGGTCATCAAAGATGCACTTGTTTTCTCAGCCCCGCGACTGCCTACGAAGTGGGTGAGGAAAAGCTCCCCAAACTGTTTGAATGAGAAGATGGAGGCGGGGGTTAGACCGGAGTACCACTTTCGTGCTGATCCCCTCAATATTGCTGGGAAGGCCTTGTAGAGGACCACATCCGTGGCTTGACGAATCATCATGAGAGTTTTAAAACTCTCGATATGATCGGCCAGGTCCGACTCCCCATTGTAGGATTCAAAGCGGGGAGGCCTAAAGTCTTCGGGGACCGGAGCTTCCATGATGGCCCTAGAGAAGGGAGGTCTGCTGGGGCCGAACCTATTGGTCCATTGTTCTTCTTCGGGATTTATCTTGTTGAGGCGGCTCTCCTTCTCGTGGAGACGGCAGAGGACCGAGTCATCCCTTCGGTTGAATCTAGTTGACCCTCGGGACTCTCCTTCGTGAGTGGTGGATTGATGAGGGTTAGGGGCACGTTGATCCTGACTCGTGGCGATATTAAGAGCTCGCATGATATCTTGTTTGAAGTTCTAGAGCTCAGCCTGAGTGACTGGTGCCCGTCCAGTTCGGAGATCCCTAGGTGTGGCTCGGCTTACTGGAGTATGACTTCTCCATCGATGACGTGAAGGGGACTCTCTTCGCCTCCTTGCGGGAGGGGATCTTCTGGTCCTCGATCTATGGGCGGTCTGGACTCTCGAGACCCCTGGGTGCTCAGGTTGATGGACTCCCTCAAGAGCTCACCATCCATTCAAGCGAGTTTGGAGGTCAACCCCCTGCTGGTGGTTAACAATTACTTGACGAAGATCCTGCTCGGGAAGGCTTTGAGAAGCCATAAAGTAAACTGATGGATTGTGGACCGAGACATGGTCATGAAGAGGATGTTGGTTTGGATGACTCCGAAGAGAGCCCCCCTGGGCAGCCCCCCGAGACCCTGGAGGGGTCTGTTGAGGAAGAGGCTGTTGAGGAAGAACATCTTGGACTGGAGGAGGATGAGGAAGAGGAGTGGCTCTTCGGCTAGAGGCAGCTGCCTTCCCCTTCTCTTTCGGATGCATGGTTTGAAAGAGACTTTCGCTGATGAAGTAAGGTTGGATTGCTTTTTTGTTTCCCACAGACGGTGCCAATCTGTTGCTGCTGATTTTGGTGTGGGAGAAAATAGATGAATTTGTGGATTCTTTTTGGAAACAATAAAGCAAACATGTTGACTTTCACGGGCATTTGAATAGTTTCTTGCCACTACCGTTGACCTGCAAAAAAGTTCAATACACCGGGATGGATCCCGGCGACGAACCTTCCGATCTCTTGTCAGTAATCATGAAGATTATGAAAGAGCTTTATGCGGAAAAAGATCGATTACCTTGTTACGGTGGGGGGAGAGGGGTATTGATAGTCGCCTTAGGGATCCGTTTCGAGATAAGGATTTATCTCTACTTCCGGATGTTTTTGGATAAGATGTAGAGTTTAAATTGTTTCATAGAGATAACCATGAATTTGAATTACTCTTTAAATATCTTGGGCTAGTTTGTAGCGGCTGCTACCCATACCCAATAGGGCAGATCCGTTTATGGGCTATTGGGCTTTGAAGAAAGACCCAGTTCCCATTTCAGACCCGTTTTTAGGTGAAATTACTGTTTTACCCCCTGAGAGCTTTAAGGTTTGTACCCGATTTGAACGGTCCTAATTTAATCCTATTTTTAGTCATATCAGCTCCTATGATCGGGTCAAACAGAGTTGGGGCAAGATGGCTCAATTGGGTCATCTATTAACTCTTTAAGAATTAAAACTGAATTTGGCTCGAGTCAAGCTAGCTCAATTAACAACCCTATTAGGAAAAGATTTTGGCTAGGTAAATCTCATCTCGATACGATGCCTAATTGCCGGATCGATATCCTCTCCCAAACTTTTCTGTAACATACTTACCATACTTATCCTGGGCCGGCCCTATTTGGTTGTTTTTAGACTAATTTCTTCGTAATATACTCATGAATTCTATTAATTTTTAATAATATTATTTTTCATAATTAAATGTGCTTATTACCCATTTTCCTACTTAAGAAATAGAAAATAAGATAAAGAGAAGGTGAGGATTTGTTTTGGAGAAGTATGTTTTAATAAGGGTATATTCCTCTTAGGCCCCTGGACAAAGATTCTCTTTTTTTAACCCCTTTGATTAGTCAAACTACACTTTTAGCTTTTAGGTATTTAAAATCTTCCTGTTAGATCCATAAATACACATGCATATATTATTGAAATACGGACTGGGTTATATTTTGAAAAAAAAAACCCAATTTTACCCTTTACTATTTTGAAAAATCAATAAATCTTATAATATAAGTAAATATTATTTTTCCCTCAAAACCCATTAATTCCCTTCAAAAGCTATATATTTCCCTCCATACTCCATTTCCTCCCTCCAAACTCTACCTCTCCCCTTCATTATTCTCCATGGACACAAATAAATTCTCCCAAAAATTTCTTTTTGTTCATCCATTTTTTCTCACATGAAAAAACCCAAAATTTTCACCAACTACTTTAACTCACATTTATTTTCATCTACCCCTTCCAATTTTTTTTTTTTTTTTTTACTTCAGCTCCCACTGAATCAGAAACACAAAAAAATAACAGCAAGTTGTTCATAAAGGATTCTGCCAGCAGAACTGTATGTTTCCTCTAAAAAAGGCTCGATGTTTCTAATTTAATTCATTATTGTATATCATTTAATATCGTGGGTGTTTTGTAATTTTTAAATTAAATTTGGAAGAGTAGTTTATAGTTATTGTTGGAAACAAAAGGGGGAGTGATCACACAATCAGTTTGACATCAAGTTATAACTACACTCAACTAGTGGGATAAGTTGCATAACGATTCAATCTTGACCTTGATATGGTGTTACTGTCCTACACTGTTCCATATCATCCATGCAGAAACATCGCACTTTCATCTGATGTTGACTTGAGGAACATGTGCAATATCTTTCTAAAGATTCATGATATTAGTACATTTACGTCATGTTCAAATTAACATTCAGAACATTAGCATGACAATCTTGTATACACGAAACAAACTCAAAGATTTATCCGAATGTAGGCTGGTCATAAGATATATCCTGCAATTCTCAAAAACCAAATATCACATGTACAAAGGTTTCAATTCAGACAAAAATAGTAGATTTCAAAACAGAGTAGTACATATAAGTGAAGAATAATACATCTTAGTAAAGAATAATAGTACATCACAGTAAATGACAGCTCATATTCAACAAAAACAATACATCACAGTAAAGGACAACTCATATTCAATAGAAATAGAGCATCTTAGTAGCAAACGTCTCATACTCAAGAAAAATAGTACATCTTCGTAAAGAGCAGTTCATATTCAACAAAATTAGTTGTTTTTAATTCACATAATAGCACAAGTTGCGGCTATGACGGGTTGCATAAATTAAAACAGGATTGGAAGGAAGTGATGAGAAGAACAATGGAGATAAACTGTGATTTTGGGTGATAAATAGGCATGGGAATAGGTAGGGGTACTTTAGGAAATCTACAAAATATTTATGCATCTAATATACATTATCCAAATTTATATGATTTTTATACGTTAATGGTATATTAGCGGCCTAACGGGAAGATTCAAAATACCTAGGGGCTAAAAATGTAGTTTGACTAGTCGAAGGGGTTAAAAGAATTTTTTTGACCAGGGGCCTAAGAGGAATTTACCCTTTTTCCTATTTAAATAAAGGCTAACTTTTGGAAACTCTATTTTTCTCCAAAATCTACACTTTTTAACTTGTTTTTTCGACAACAAATTATTCGAGAAAAACATGCCATTTTACAACCTATAACTAACCAATTTTTTCCTATTAAAATGAAGGCTAACTTTTAGAAAGCTTGACCTTTTTGCCAACATATTTACTTATTAACTTGTGTTTTCGAAAATTTATTTTTCTAAAAATTGACTTTTAGCATAAAAAAGCCTCGTCAGTTTAAGCGATGGTAGGAACTACACAAAGGATTAAATTTCATAATTAACCAATTTATAAGAGCCCCACCATTGCACATAAATGCATAACGGGTAAGACTTTATTATGCTCAAAACTTATTTTTTTTCACGAAGGACAAAACTTTGTATGAAAACAGAAGTTAACGAGATCTTTTTATGAAAACAAAAAATTCATGCCTACTCTAACTTTTGCAAGATATGCGAGGAAGGGGTTACTTTTTGAGATAGCCTAAAAGCTAGGAGTCATTTTCTAAAGTAGCTAAGGGTTACAATTCAACCCCTCTACCTTGAAGGTATTTTATGCATAAAAATAATTCTTTTAAAAATTCTATTTGTGCACAAAACACCGCAGCATAAAATTCTCCATGAGGTTAATCATCTAAAGCAATAATAAAATTAAACACATCACAGAGATTACACTACTAGAGTTAAAAGAAGGTTCTCACCTACACTTTAAGTTAGAAGTGTATTCTAAGAGTCGAAGAAGATGCCTGTAGATTCACATGACTTATCAAATCTTCAAAAATCCTCTGACCTTCCCAAGTATTCTCCTTTTGCATTTTGGTGCTATCAATCAATTACACATATTGTTCACACAAGCAATATTCTCATCTATATATTAAAACATCTTATCTTGCAATAAACCATGTCCATTATTCTACGTCTTTCTCAAAGGCTTTGGTAGAAGCTACATAGGAGATCTATCAGTATTACTAATCACCTGCTAACCACGACTCTTCCAGTGCTAATACAATTATATCCAAGTCATGAATCATGACAAGCGCCACTTACGGTATCATGACAGAACTCCAGTGAGTAGAGTATTACTATTGATCCCTACACGGACATCCACAATTACCTTGGTTAATTAATTGTCAACCAAATCTTGTGTTATTCTCCTAAGATAATTAGTTTATTTACTAATGATCGTCTCCGAATTAGACTTTTTCTAAATCACTTCTCTTACAAGAAGACTCGGTCAGGATATAGATGGCCAATTATAAACTTATCTTAGGTTATGTCCATGCTCCCACTAAGGAGAGTGTATTTTCCCTTGCATGAACTATCCGAATTGTGACAATTAACTGTCCAGTCCAACGGAATATTGACAAATGTATCATCTCATCCTTTGGTGTATCAAGTTTGAGGATCTTCGCACAATGGTAACAGTGAATATCCATGTCAACACTAGAAGATAAATCATTGATCATATATCACATCAATCCATGTTTAATATGTATTACTCTGACATACCCATGTGCTAATTTGGAGACACAACTCCACTACCTAGACAGGTCTCTAAGATAACACATGACAGTTTCTAGATGATTTGTCACTATCGTCAAACTGTGAACCAACTTGTCAATCACAACGAACTTGCAACTCATGTCTTCCATGTGTGGTACTGATAACACGCACTGTGAACAATTGAATACACAACACATCCACAAATATATATAAAATAAATAAGAGCATGAATGGGTTATTATAATTTCCATAAAACCATAAATAAAATATTTGACATAATTAATATTCATTCAGATTTGGTATCAAGGGCTCATAAATTCTAACAATCTCCTACTTGCCCTATACTAAATCTGGCATACTTGTAACTCCAATCCCATCAACATGAGACTCAAAAGGCTTCACTAATAGGGGCTTCATGAAGGGATCAACTAGGTTTTCTGCTGGCATTACCTTAACCACATCAATATTCTCAACTTCATCAAACTGACAAATGACATGATATTTCCTCTTAATGTGCCTCCCCTCCTTATGATTTCTAGGGACCTTAGCTAGCGCACTAGCGTTGGTGTTATTTTTTTTGATATCACGGATAGAGTCCAGAGACTCCAGCCATCTATATATAAAAATAAAGAAATAAGTCTGTACATCGGTAAGTTTTACAAGAGGTAAAATAACCAAGAAAAATAAGCACAACAACAAATAAAGAAGAAAGCAAAGCAGAGCTTTGCCGAGCGCTAATTACAACCAAAAAACAAGGTAACCCCCCACAAAACTCAGTAGCGATCGGAAAGGAAATGACAGCAGGAAGCCGCTCAAACAATGCACTAGGGCCGCGCCAAAAAGAAGCAGAACTGGGACTCCAAGGCCGGCGGTGGCCTCCAGCCGCACTACAAGGAGATCCACCTGAATTGAACAGAGCCACGACAACGGGACCATAAAACGATCCCAGGCAAAGCCACCAATAGCTCGCAAACAACAGCAAAGCCCCAAGACAAACACCTGAAATCAAAAATAGCCACACCTTCAAAGAAACAGGGACACTCCTAATAAGAAAAAGAATGAGGAATCACTCCAAACCACGCCACAACCTGGCGCTAAAATCAAAAAGAGACACACCCCAACGCCTTAAAAAAGGACACGGGGATCACTCCATACAGCACCACGCGCAGGCGCAACTCGCTCGCAAAAAAAAAGCCAAACCATCCAGAAAAAGAGCACAAAATAGAGTGGTTTTTTTTTTTTTGGTTAAAAAAAAGCCAATCTATAATCTATAAGTACCCAATGAAGATTATTCACTAATGACCAAGGAGAGCAAAATCAAGGAGAGCAAAACCCCATAACTCCAACACTAAAAACCGCCAACCGAGGAGAGCAAAACCCCACAACTCCAGCACTAATAACCAAGAGACCTAGTAGAATTAACAAACACTGTGAATAACCTGTAGAAACCATACCTTCACAAGCAAAACACACGCAAGAAGAGAGAAAGAGCCAAATAATCATACAAACAAAACACCACTAAGAAACGAGAGAAGGGGTCTCCAAGTGGCAGATGACCACGATGGATCGCCCAGAGCTGCCCGAAACAACTCCAAAACCAAAGATGCTCTGAGAGCACAACATGAATGACCAGAGATGGCACTCTTGGACCTAATCCCCATAGGAGCATAACGTGGCGGCTACTGCCAAAAAACATCATCCAACGCAAGCAACCATCACACAAGTAAAAACAGTGCACCCAACCTGAAGAGTAAGGCTAAGAAACACCATCAGAGTAGATGAAACGATTGCATTCAGAATTAACTCAAGACAGGAACAGGAAAACACTAGATATAAGCATAAGAAGAGTTACAACTAAAGCAGTTATCACAATAAACAGAGCAAGGTAGATAGTAAAGCAAAATAGGCAGAGTGGAACAAAATGGATCACTGATAAGTCCATGGCATTCACCCAAATCAGACCCAAACGAAGGCTAGGCAGTTCAAAATGCAACCCAGTCCATCAAAAGAACAGAGACACATCAATCATGTGGATCAGCTCTGCAAAATAAGGGAATAATACTAGAATTAGAGAGTCAGCAAAGTTGCTAAAGAAGGAAAGGAGTTATAAGAATGCATAAAAAGAATAGCTTCATCTAATCTGCAAAGCCATAAAGAATGAATCTTGACTGTGGGTAAATAAGAGGGCCAATGATTTGCCAAAAAAAAGAACTCGTCTATAACCGTGTCAATGGTTTTAGAGGAGTGGTTAAAGATGTGGTTATTTCTCTCCAACCAGACCACCCAGATAATGACCATGGTCGAAAGGATCCATGACTTGCGGTATTTTTTGCTGACAAATTGACATTTCCAAATATCAAGGAAAGTAGGAGGAAGAGAAGGAACCTGCCAAGCCATAGGACAAATATGCCAAATCTGCTTGGTAAAATCGTAATGCAAAAACAAGTGATCAATGTCCTCGTGGCAGTGGTGACACAGCATACAAAACTGACCTATCGCTAAGTTCCTCTTGTTGAGGATCTCGAAGGTAAGAAGTCTGTTATTAATTGCCAGCCAAGCGGTAATTTTGGCCTTCAAAGGTGCACAACAACTCCAAATGAAAGCTGCAAGAGGAGAGTTGACACCCCCATGATTGAGAAAGTTATAAAAGGATTTAACAGTGAAGAGACCAGAGCTTGTCCATTGCCAACAGAGATCTTCTTTTGGATGCCAAACGTAGGAATGAAGCATGGACATAAGATTTGAATACTCCGACAAAAGGGAGGGAGGGAGAGAAGAAGCGAAAGGTATGGTCCAAACCCTGATATTATTATTGGCCGTCAAGTAATCAGACACCAAAGCGGTAGGGTTAAGATCCAACTGAAAAAGAGCGGGGAAAACTGATGCCAACTTCAAGTTACCAATCCAAAGATCAATCCAAAATTTGGTTTTGGAACCATCAGCGCAAACATGGAGAATACTACATTTAAAGAGTTCTATGACTCTCCACACGCCCTTCCAGAAGGAGGACGCTCTAGAGGAAAGAGATGAGTTAAGCTCCCAAACCCTATGACGTCAAAAGCAGTCATTCGAAATGATGCGTGCCCAGGGCAAATGATCTTCTTTAAGCAATCTCCATAACCATTTAGCCAATAATGCTAAATTTTGGTTCCTAAGATTTAGAACACCCAATCCTCCAGCAGCTTTGGAAGTACAGACCCTTTTCCAACTACAGAGATGAGAACTGGTTCTATAGGAATCAGAACCTGGCCAGAAGAAATTATTTCTGATCTGGTCAACCCTCTTGATGACCCAAGAGGAAACATAGAAGAAAGACATCATGTACAGAGGAATAGAAGTTAGAACCCTGTTAATAAGAACCAGTTTACCACCTCGGGAGAGATTCGTACCCGTCCAAATGTTAAGTCTAGATTCCACTTTATCTATCATTGATAACCAATCAGCTTGATGCATCCTGCCCATCTCAAAGGGATGCCTAGATACTTAACCGGAAAAGAAGCAACGGAACAGTTAAAGAATTGGGCAATTTCTAATTGACGATTATCCGATCCTCCAAGCCAGAGAATGGAAGATTTGCGGAAGTTAATAGATAAGCCGGACGCACTTTCAAAGAAATAAAGAAGGAGTTTAAGGTTACGAAGTGTACATCCGTTGGGTTTTGCAAATATAATCGTGTCATCGGCATATTGAAGGTTGAGAACCCCACGAAAGCTGTGGGATCCACATAAACCTTAGATGGCATTTGCGTCCCAAGCACTTTTGAGAAGCTTGCTGAAAACATCAGCTACCAGGGTAAAAAGGAGAGATTGATAAAGATCGAAGAGGTGCCAGCAAAAAGACTGGACTTAATCCAGACAATCCATTTCGGACCGAATCCTCGGTGGAGAAGAATGTCAAAGAGAAAGTCCCAACTAACTTTATCGTAGGCCTTCTCAAAGAGAAAGTCCCAACTAGCTTTGGTGTTCTCACAAAAGGTTTCAGGGGTGACTTGGCCATAAGGACTACACCAAGATCTTGTAAAAAAGATCTCATCCTTACAGCCCTCTTGGACGCTTCAAAAGTTGCCATATACTCTGCTTCAATTGCAAAATCTGTTATGTACTTTGGCTTCATTCTTAGCCAAGACACTGCTTTACCTCCAAGAATAAACACAAAATCAAATATAGAATTTCTGGCTTCCCTTTCGAATCGAAAATCTGAATTTGTATAGCCAGCTTCTTCCAATCTCCCACTTTAACAGACTATTATAAAATCTCTCGTTCTCTTAAGATACTTGAGTATGTGCTTGACATGAGTCTAGTGTTCTTCTTCTGGGTCAGATTGATGTTGTCTAACCATGCTCACTTCCTCACTTCACAACAAATATATGGCCTAGTGCATAACAATGCACACATTAGACTACCCATTGTTAAAGCATAAGGCACATCCTTCATGTGATCTCTCTCCTCCTGTGTGTTTGGACATTGATCCTTAGAAAAAGTTTTTCCATGTCTAAAGGGCAAGAAGCTCTTCTTGGAACCAGTCATACTGAATCTAGCCAAGATAGTGTCTATGTATGTGGCCTGAGATAAGCACAACATTCTGTTATTTCGATCACAAATGACACGAATACCAAGAATGTAAGATGACTCCCTAAGGTCCTTCATTTCAGAATTACTATACAGTCATCCCTACACATGAAAATTCTCCTACATCATTTCCAATGAGTAGTATATCATCAACATACAGAACCAAAAACACAATCTTTCTTTCATTACACTGCTTGTACACACATGGCTTATCTACCAGTTGGTTAAAGCCAAAGGATTTAAAAGCTCCATCAAATCTTTTGTTCCAAGATCTAGACACCTGCTTGAGTCCATAAATGGACCTCGGCAATGTACAAACTTTCTTATGGCCCTGAGTAATGGAAACCTGGAGTTTGCTACAAAAGAAACTCCTATTTCGTAGCATCTAGTCAATGAGGTGCACCTACATCTATAATTGCGATATCATAGAAATCTAGATTAGATTTAGTTTTATTGGAGAATTCCTGAAAGCTTCTCCTTTAAATATGAATCTTTATGGAGTTCCAATATTCTCCCACACGCAACCATAATATTAGAAGCGTTATTCTCATAACTAATTGTTGATTAAACTAAGTTGATTTCCTCAAGCAGCGCCACTCTCTTTATTTTATGCTCCATCACATAGTCCTCATCAAGGAATCTAGTATTTGTTCCAATGAACTCTTTCTGATCTTGTGGACTATAGAAGGTGTGAAGAATTAAAGTAGTTTTTTTTTTTGGATTTTATTGCTCTATCCATCTCTAGAATTCTCCAGGAAATGACCCTTAGATTCTCTACATGCATTTATTAGTCTGCTTTGTCTTTTCAGTCTTCTAAGGCATTTAGTAGATGTTCTAGATGTCTCTTTTGAGTATTATAAATATCTGAGTTACTTGTGTAATACATAGTTCAATAAGAAGTAATACAAGTCTCTTTTTTATTCACCTTTCCACAATAATTTCTCATTTACATATTTGAGGATTTCATCCTTTTTTATTGTAATCTTTCACTGGTGGTTGTTCGTTCTTGGGCCAACAGATTCATACTCTGTTGTTTACCATTTTTTTACATGGTATCAGAGCCATAAGGGCTCTGGCATATCGTGTGTGTTAAGACTCTTGTGGAAGATTCGATCAGGTACCTCAAAGATGGATTCGAGTGGACGTGTCAGTGGACTGGGAATAAAGTTATTGAATCAATCAAACTACAGAGTTTGGAAGACTTGTATGGAGTCGTATCTTGTTGGTGAAGATTTGTGGGACGTCGTCAATGGAGAAAATGCCACTGCTCCAGCCACCAGACCAGAGAACGCTGATGCACTCAAGAAGTGGAAGCAGCACAACGCGAAGGCCAAATTTATTTTGAAAAGATCGATTTCCCATTCTTTGTTCGATCATATTATGCGCTGCAAATCGGCGCATGAAATTTGGCAAACTGTCGACAGACTATTCAACAAAAAGGACGAAGCCCGGTTGCAGATTCTGGAGAATGAGCTCGCGAACACCACGCAAGGCAATCTTTCTGTTGGTGAGTACTTTCTCAAGGTCAAGAATTTATGTTCAGAAATTTCTCTTCTAAATCCAGAAGATGCAATCTCTGAAGCACGTATCAGAAGATACATCATTCGGGGACTAAAGCCAGAATACATTCCGTATGTGACGTCGATACAAGGATGGGCTACACAACCAACTTTGGAAGAATTTGAGAATCTACTTTCTTCACAAGAGATGTTAGCTAAACAAATGGCTAATGTCTCTGTCAAGGAAGGAGGAACTCAAGCTCTCGTGACAAGAAAGAAATCATTCTCGCCATATAAAAATTTCAAAGGAAAGCAAAACTCTAATAGCTCGAATGAGAGGAAAGATGAATCGTCTGAAAACCATAAAAAGGTTTTCAAATGCTATCGATGTGGCAGAACCGGGCATATCAAAAGGTTCTGTCGGGCGAAGCTAAAAGAAGGAAATATGGCTGGAGCAGAGAAGGTTGAAGAAGAAGAAGATTGGGGAAAATGCTTTGTGACAGAGACAAGACAAGTCAATGCACTAGCTTCCATCAATGTTGAAGACGATTGGATTGTCGACTCAGGTTGTGGCCATCATCTCACTGGAGATAACTTCAAATTTTCAAGCATCCAAGAATACAATGGTTGTGAGGCCATCGTGACAGCAGACAATACAGTTCATCCCGTCACAAGTGAAGGCACCATTGTTATCAATGGAGGAAACGAGGATCCAATAACACTCAAGAGTGTGTTTCATGTACCTGGGATGAAGAAGAATTTATTTTCAGTTGCAAATGCTGTGGATGCTGGAAACTACGTGCTCTTCGGGCCACACGACGTGAAGTTCTTAAAGAACATTCAAGAGCTCAAGGCAGACGTAATCCATACTGGTAAGAGAGTTAAAGATTTATTTGTTTTATCTGCCTCTATCTCATATATAAATAAGATGAGTAGCAATGAAAATGCTGATTTATGGCATGCTAGATTGGGACATCTAAGTATGGATAAACTAAAGGTTATGGTGAAAAAAGATTTGGTAAATGGGTTGCCTAATCTCACTAATTTTGGCGACGGAAAAGTTTGTGAAGGATGTCAATATGGGAAGGCTCACAGACTTCCTTTTGAGAGATCATCTTCTCGGAGTAAAGCCCCATTGGAGCTTATCCATCGTGACTTGATGGGACCAACTAGAACTGCTTCATATTCTGGAAATTCTTTCATGCTAATCCTTATTGATGATTTTAGCAGATATACTTGGGTTTACTTTCTAAAACAAAAGTCACAGGTTTTTTGCATATTTAAAGAATTCAAGGAATTGGTTGAAGGAGAGCTCGATTCAAAAATCAAGCGACTACGAACTGACAATGGGGGAGAATTCATTAAAGATGAGTTCTTATCTTTTTGTCGCCAACATGGGATAAGAAGAGAATTTTCTTGTGCGGAGACGCCGCAGCAAAACGGTGTGGCGGAGAGAAAAATTATGCATTTAACGGAGACGTGCAAGAGCTGGTTGCATGCCAAAAATATGCCAAGATCCTTATGGGCTGAAGGTATGAAATGTGCATCTTATGTGATTAATAGAACACCTCTTTCTCCAAACAACATGAAATCTCCGTATGAAATGATGTTTGGTGAAAAACCAAGTGTTAAACATTT
Source organism: Hemerocallis citrina (assembly GCA_017893485.1). Classification (NCBI taxonomy): domain Eukaryota; kingdom Viridiplantae; phylum Streptophyta; class Magnoliopsida; order Asparagales; family Asphodelaceae; genus Hemerocallis; species Hemerocallis citrina. The sequence goes on from CM030358.1 coordinate 255,581,300, forward strand.
CAAAGTTTTTGGGTCTGTTTGTTATGTTCATGTGCCTGAATCTAAACGAACTAAACTAGATGCAAAAGCAAAGAAATGCATTTTTGTTGGGTATGATGAAAGAAAAAAGGGATGGAAATGCATGGATCCAAAAACTCATTTGTTCGTGGTATCACGAGATGTCATTTTTGATGAGATTTCATCATATTATAAAAATGATGAGAAGGAAAATGCAAGTTCTGAAAATGAAGTATTCGTGGAGCTGCCTACGAGCACTTCTTCTGCTACCAGCTCATCTCCGTTGATCATCGAGGAGCAAAGTGATAGGGGGAGTCCACAACAGCCTGTGCAAGACCAAACGGAGATGAATATCTCGCAGAGACCAAGGAGAACCATCGTCAAGCCGAAACGCTATAGAGACGAAGATTTTGTCAGCACGTATTCTTGTTTTTACGCAGGTCCAATTGACGATGAAGTGCCTTCTAAATTTGAAGAGGCTAAAGGGAATAAAGAGTGGGAACTTTCTATGGATGTTGAAATGGATGCCCTCGAGAAAAATCAGACTTGGAGTCTTGTTTCTAAGCCAAAAGATGTGCAGCCCATTACTTGCAAATGGGTTTATAAAATCAAAAGGAAAGCTGATGGGAGTATAGACCGATACAAAGCACGATTGGTGGCTCGAGGTTTTTCTCAAAAATATGGCGAAGACTATGAAGAAACTTTTAGACTTGTGGCCAAGATGATTTCAATTCGATTGGTGATAGCGCTGGCAGCGTCTCATGACTGGAAACTATGCCAACTAGACGTAAAAAATGCCTTCTTGTACGGAGAAATCGATAAAGACATCTACATGGAGCAGCCGCCAGGTTATGTGTCCGATGTGCATCCTGATTTTCTTTGCAAGCTTAAGAAGGCGCTTTACGGTCTCAAGCAAGCTCCACGAGCTTGGTACGGCAAAATTTCTGAATACCTTCTCTTTTGTGGCTATAATGCATCAAATTCATATTCTAGTTTATTTGTTAAAAAACAAGGGAGCTTGCATATGGTTGTTCTTTTGTACGTGGATGATATGATAATAACAGGAAACAATGAAGTGGAAGTTAAAAACTTCAAGACGAGCTCGCAATAAGGTTCGACATCAAGAAGTTGGGAGAGTTAAGCCACTTTCTTAGCTTAGAAGTGAGCAATCGAAGGAATGGAATTTTTATTTCTCAAGAAAGTTATGCCAAAAAGTTAGCTGTTCGCTTTGGATTAAACCAAAGCAAAATTTGCTCTACGCCTCTTGATGCAAATCTGAAGCTCAAGCGTGATGAAGGGTCACTTCTTCCGAATCCTCAACCTTATCGGGATCTTATCGGAAGTCTTTTGTACTTAACTATAACAAGACCAGATATTGCTTTTTCTGTTGGTTTTGTTAGCAGGTTTATGCAATCACCACGAAAGCCTCACTTGGAAGCTGCAAAAAGGATTTTGAAGTCCATCAACTCAACTCCAGATTTGGGCTTATTCTTCAAGAAGAATGCTGTGATATCCTTAACTGGTTTCACAGATGCAGATTATGGTGGAGATTTAGATGACAGGAAATCAACATCAGGTTATGTCTTTCTTTGTGGAGATACAAGTATTTCATGGTGTAGTAAGAAACAAGATGCAGTTTCCTTATCAACTACGGAGGCGGAATATAAAGCGTCGGCACTTGCTGCTCAAGAATGCGTGTGGTTGCAATGGCTTGCTGATGACCTGCATATTCCAATAGTCAAGCCAACTGCAATTTTTGAAGATAATCAAAGTGCTATCAAACTTGCAAATAATCCAGTATGTCATGCAAGAACTAAGCACATTGAGGTTGAGCACCACTTTGTTCGAGAAAAAGTTCTTGACGGCACAATCAAAACCATGGAAGTGCGAAGTCGAGAAAATGTTGCTGATATTTTTTACAAAGTCGCTTCCTAAACGATCATTTGAGCTCCTGCGTTCCAAGTTAGGACTAATTTCCAAAAAATCACTTTAAGGGGGAGTGTGAAGAATTAAAGTTGTTTTTTTTTGGATTTTATTGCTCTATCCATCTCTAGAATTCTCCAGGAAATGACCCTTAGATTCTCTACATGCATTTATTAGTCTGCTTTGTCTTTTCAGTCTTCTAAGGCATTTAGTAGATGTTCTAGATGTATCTTTTGAGTAGTATAAATATCTGAGTTACTTGTGTAATACATAGTTCAATAAGAAGTAATACAAGTCTCTTTTTTATTCACCTTTCCACAATAATTTCTCGTTTACATATTTGAGGATTTCATCCTTTTTTATTGTAATCTTTCACTGGTGGTTGTTCATTCTTGGGCCAACAGATTCATACTCTATTGTTTACCATTTTTTTACAGAAGGAACCTTCTTTTGTTTCTTTTGGATACCCCACAAATAGGCATACTTGTGTCCTAGAGTCAACTTTGTTCAAGTCCGCCTTTCCAATCCGCACATGTGATGGACACCCCCATATGTGAGTATGGTTAAAAGCGAATGTATTTTATCACACACTACAACACACGATGGATTTACCGGCATATATTCCCCGACGTTTTACCAGAAACGCCGGGGTAGGAAGAGACCAGTAATGGGGCGTCAAATTGGATGGTTATACGCCGGCGACCTCTATAAAATGCCGGGGAATTATGATATTCACCGACGTTTGAAGGCCATATTCACCGGCGTTTTAATAAAACACGCCGACGAATATACAGATAAAATGTACCAAAAAAATCTTCTCCCATTCACCGGCGTTTTTTAGTTAAAATGCTGGTATAGGGTTTGGAATAAATTTCCCCCAAACCCTATACCATTTCCTCCTTCGATCCTAAAAAAAAAAAACCCAATTTTTTCCCCTCTCTCTCGCGCTCTCCCGCCTCTGCCTTGGCCGCCATCGCTGTGCCCTCCGTCGTTGTCCCCGCGCTCCGCCATCGTCCGTCGTCCACTCTTTCACTCCCATCGTTGCTGCAAGTCTCCCCAACCCTCTCTCTCTCTCACATGCATCGTCGCCACCCTTCCCCTATGGCTGTCCCATCGCCCTTCCCCCTACCCTGCCGTCAGCACTTCCCCCATCGCCGCCCCCTCCCCCGCCGTCGCCCTTTCCCCCCACCGTCGCCCCCCTCCCTCGCCGTTGCCCCTTCCTCTACACAAACCCTAGGTTTGTTCTTGAAATTTCTGAATCGTTTTATTTTTAAAATTTTTGTTTCTGAAATTTCTACACAAACCCTAGGTATGATGTAGTTGGTATGTTCTTGAGATTGGTTCTACAATTTTCCCCAACTATCTAATTTAGCTTGCTTGTATGTTCTTGAGGGTATACTTGTATGCTTGTATGACTAGGTATGACCATGGAACAATTTGGGTTTGAAAGAGAAGAATGCGATAATTTCTGAGCTGGGTTGTTAATAGGGATAATTTGGAGCCAAGTTGCCTGAGTACAAAATTTCACTTGTGCTACATTTCACATATAGTAGTAACTTTAATTTGTGGTTTGTCTGAACTATCTTGATGGACTAGAAGTGAGATACCTCAATGGTATAATTGATCTTTTATGCCATAACATGATCTTTTGTGCTAAATTTTGGCTCTACTTACTACTGATTTTTGGTTCATTACGGAACATCAAATGAGTTTGTTTTGGTTTGGAATATGCATGTTCAGTTGGTTTAACCACATTTAAATTGCCTTCATGTTCAGTTGCTTCATGTTCAGTTGGTTTAACCACATTCAGTGGATGAATTTGATGAATCGGCTTTTATCTTTATGTCCGTCGAACCCGATTCCATTTTATTATGATGTTTCCACTCGACCTGCAAATGGAATATAACGTGTTGATAGTTTTGAGTATATTTCATAGTTTCATAAATATATAGTTAGTGCAAAGTAGTGAACGGTTAGATACTTCACGAGTAATGCCATTCTAGTTTATTCAGTTTGCACTTTGTACAAGTAAATATCAAATGTGTATCTCTTGTTATCTACTTGATCCATTGTGTGTTGCTGGGGAGACGATACTCTTCTAGTACTTATAATCTGAGATTACTATTAGCTTTTGATACTAAACATCTGAACCTTTATGTATACAAAGTCATTTTGTTGAACCTATCAAAGTTCATTAGCATAATATGTTTGCTTTGGCATGATAAACTTCAGTTTATAATGATCATCTGATACTTTGCATTCACTCATACATTGTGAGCTTGTGATCAACTATGGATACATTATGAACCTGTGTATATTAGTGCATATTGAAGTATATCTTATGATGCCAAATTAGTGCATATTGAAGTATGAACCTGTGTAATATTCATATTCCATAAGTTGTAATCTTCTTTTCAGTAATAATGTTGTTACGTCTTAAAGAATGAAAATATTACCATTGTTGGCTTGATCAGTTTCAGAGCAAAGCAAAGGGAAATAGGAAGGGATGTGCAGAGAGAGAGAGGGGAGGAAATGGGTGAATTTTTTTCCGTACTGACCCACTTTTTTAGTTTTGCAATTTGGAGATGAGATGGATCATATATCTGAAGTTGCACACTATGATTTTTGTAGGAGTGACTAGTGATGGAATTTTTTTTATCTAAACTTTATATACAATTATATCATGATGTCTAGATGAGTATCAGTTTCTAAGATAATGAGATTGTTGCTTGTTGCTTGGGTTTGAAAATGAGATTGTTCTTTCTCATTGATTTTAAGTGATGATGAGATGGATTATGTAACTGAAGTTGCACACTATGATTTTTGTAGGAGTGACTAGTGATAAAATAATCCTGTTTGAACTTATCTTGTGGTTTCAATTGACAGTTATCTCATGAGTATTATAAAAGTATAAGTTTCATCCTAGTTGGTATCTTGTTTGCATGAATTTGACAGTGAAAATATTCTTTTTCAGTCTTTGTAACTCAATATTTTGAACTCCATATTTTGGTTATGAATGTCATGAGATCACATTATTATGTTTCATTATGAGATTACAATTTGATGATATTATACTATTATGCTTCATTCATATTTTATTGGGGCTCTTTTAGTTTTGCAATTGGTTTTGATTGCAAGAGTGCTCAAGTTTGTTTGTTTTTGTTTTTGTTTTTTTAATTTAAAAAAAATTTTTTTTTTTTTAAAAATATAGCTACACTGGTGTTTTTACAAGCGCCGGTGTAGCTTTCAGCAAAAAACTGACAATCTATACCGGCGTTTTAAGAACACCGGTGTAGGTGATGGCCGAAAACAGTACTTCCAAACGAAACCACAAATTTTCCGGTGTTTTTACGACCACCGGTGTAGTTTTTACCTACACCGGCGGTCGTAAAAAATGCCGGTGAATGTCCCTAAGCTACAGCGACACACGATTCAGCGACACTTGCACTGGCGATTTATAAAATGTCGGTGGTATCTACAGTGGGGTTTATAAACGCCGGTAAATGTGAAAAAAAATGTCGTTAAAGACTGTTAGTCTTGTAGTGACATCACAACTCTAAAGTTTAGGAATAGATTTTGAAGGTGCTCATTCAACAAGTGAACTTTTTTTTGTAGTGAATTTTCCCAAAAAGAAAGAGGTCGAGTGAAGTAGCTCGTCATAGACCTAACCATGTCCAAAAGCATTTTGTTACTTTTTTCTGACACACCATTCTGTGTGGTTGTAGCAATGCAGTCAAGTAGAATGCTATCTCTTTTTCCAATAAATAATCCTTGAAATCTCAAAAGAGGTATTCACCTCCTTGATTAGATTGAAGAGCCTTTCACCTATCTGATTCTCCACCTCAGCCTAAAATTCTTAACTTGTCAAAGGATTCAGACTTCTATCCCATCAGGTAAACGTACCCATGTATAGAGTAATCATCCTTAAATGTAATGAAATACTTAGTCTCCTCTAGCTTGAGCAAACAAGGAACCTCATACATCCGTGTGAATTGATTCTAATCTTTTTCTAGCTCCGTTAGCCTTATGAGGGTGTTTGTTCATTTATCCTTCTAAGCAGGATTCACATACTTTATAAGGTGTCACCTTTAAGTGACTTACAAGACCATATTTTACTGGTCTTTGGATCCTATTTAGATTAATATGACTTATTCTGAGGTGCCAAAGATAAGTTTACATCCACGGAAGGAGCTTTTCTTTGAGGATCACTGGTTTTTATGTTATGTGCAAAAGAAAAAAAAGGGGGGGGGGGGGGGGGGGGGGGGGGGGGGGGGGGGGGCTTACTATGTGAAGATTATCTATCGATGTACAATCGCATATGAAAGACTTATTCCTTTTAAATATAGATCAATTATTGAATAAAACTAAATAACTGTCTGTCTCGAAAAAAGAAATAGAAATAAGGTTTTTGTGGATGGCAGGTACATAAAGACATTCTTTTAAAAACTAAAATTGTAGAATTTGAAACTGCAGAGAAACATCTCCTATTGCTTGAACCTCAACTCTAGAGTCAGAAACGAGATGGATAAAAGTTTCTCCCTTATGTAGGCTTGTGCTTAGATGTAGCACCTGTATAGAATTGCAAACATGGTTAGTGGCATCCAAGTTTCTTTCCGCAGTAATATATTTTCCATTCCCAGCTTTTTTCTCTCTTCTCCACAGCATTGGATGGTTCTAAAGCCTTACGATCCTTCCCACTCTGCTTCTTCTTGCCTTTGGCTTTTGCCTTATCCACAGAAATATTCGTCTAAGAAGTAGCAACTAAAGCCTTTAAAATTTTCAACAAGTTCTATGTCCTGCAGCAAACTCACCAATTCGGATAAAGTCAATGACATGTGATTCATGCCATTGCAAGATCCTCACATTCAGAAACAATTTTAGCACCCCGTATTTCATGCTCATTCAAGTGCCACAACATATTGAGACAATGATTTTGAACACGTGACTCCTCGGCCATTTTAGTATTAACATACTGCCTACCAGACCGGCTTTGGTTAGAAAACATCAGTTCAAGATACTACATTATTGCAATAGAAGTGGAAGGATGTTGAAGCTAAGACTGTAATACATCTGAAACTGATGCTATGATATAAAATATAGACATCTCATCAACCATTTTCCACTTCTTGTGCAATGTTCTTAGCGCTTTAGTTGCCCTTGCACTTGATGGTTGAGGATAGAGCTTCGTGCACACAAATTTGTACTCCTCGACTGTCAACACAATATGAAGATTTTTCTTCCATTCAACATAGTTTTATCTATTTTATTTATTCTTTATGAGTATCATAGATAAAAGATTGAACGACCACATGGTGTAAAGCACTACAAAAAGTACATGGATAATTTATATCATTTATTTAATTATGAAAATTATCAATGAATTTCTTTTATTTAAAAATACATGGACTCCAATTTAAAAAATCAATCTTAGATTTTTAAATAAAGTGGCAGCGGGTCAACACATTAGAATCTCAAACCAAATACAATTTTACCTAGATTAAAAATCTTAGAGGTTGCAAGATCCCACCACATTACTTTATTCTCAACAATGTTGCTTAGTGAACTATTCCTTTTGGAAATACGCAAACAAAATTGTTGTCATGTGTACAACTATTGAATAAATCCATTTGGATTAGCCAGCAACATTTGAAACCTCCATTGGGAGTATTTCTCCTTCGAACATGATCCATAGATATAGAATTTAACCAAAACTAACTAGACATCGAAAAATTGTTATACCTTTTTTGGAAGTGAATAATATTTTTAAGTCTTATGCTTTCTTTCTGAATTTGCTAGTCGTAGTTGAAACCTCCTTTGAGAGTATTTTCCTTTAAACATGATCCATATATCTAGCTTTTAGCAAAACTAACTTGACATCGAAAAAAATTTAGACCTCCTTTGGGATTGAATAATAATTTTATGTCTTATAGTTTCATCAATGGAGACCATTGAATTTCACAATCCTTCTGCCACTTTATTTTTTTTCTTTTAAAATGGGATTTTTATCTTGCCCTGATGTTACATCAATTTTGTTGTGATAAAATAATTTCAAAAAATCGCATGTGACAAAATCATGATATTTTCAAAAAAAATTTTATTTTATTTAGATAAAATTAATTCTAAAAATCTCACATGATTAAAATACATATTTCATGAATTTTCGATAGAGGAGCAATGTTTCTAAAAAGAACAAACCAATCCCGAAAATCGCATGTGAAAAATAATCAAGACGTTCTCAAAGGTAATACAGTTTCAAACGAAAAAGTAGTTTTGAAACTCCCACATGATTAAATTAAAATTTTCATGATTTTTCAACAAAAAAAAGGACCAACTTTTATGTAACGAAAATCGCATGTAAAAATTAACATATAAAACTATATCATATGCTACCATGGTTTAGCATGATAAACCACAACAAACATGCACATGTATCGCAACAAATAAAATCACATCCACACAGATATCAGATTTTCAAAACACAATATGCTTTCCCTAATGGTCAAGCCTTCCTGTGGTTCCAAAATCTTCCAAAAACTTGACCACAATATCAACCACAATATGCTTCCTCTCATCATCTTTGATCACCAAGGCGATAAGACGAACAAAATTTGTATTTACAAATTTGCACTCATTCTTGAGGCACATAAAATACAATAAAATAAGAAAAAGAAAAATAATACATCTAGTTGGGAAACACATCCACCATTTCGGGAGGCCCCACCTAAATTTCAAACATTCGTCACAAAATCTATATACATAAACGTCTATGATTTCAACATTACGAATGTCCCATTCTACAGAGAGATATCAGAATTCCTGTCCTTCTTCCCCCAGATCCCGTCGCCCCTTCCTCCCAGTCATATCTCGCCCTTTTCTATTGTTGCTTCGCTCGTGTTTCTCTTCCGACCCATCTTAGCGTTTCCTCCCTTCTCCCCCTTTTGGATCTGTCCTCTCCCCGGTCGGTTCTCTGGTGTTTCCGCTCTTGGCTCCCTCTCGGTGGGTTCCTCCTCGTCTCGCCGGCCGCTTGGGCGAGTGCTTCCTCCAGGTCCGCGCCTCCGCAGGTTCACGTCTTCTCCTGACTTTCTCCAGCATAGCCTCTCTAACCTATCACTGTAAGTTTTTATTTGCGTTTTTATTTATTGAGCTGTTATTAGTGAGTTTTTGAGGTTCGTTTCTCTTTCTCCTTTTGCGTGATCCCTCTCGATCTCACGATTCCTTCACGCTTGCGTTCTTTCTCCTCGTGATCCTGTTCTTCCTTATCCCTGACTGGGATCGGACGTATTGTTCGGCTTCTGTGATCCCTTGTTTTATCTTAAGTGTCTAGCGAGGTGGGATTTTTAGTTCCCATTATGCTGGTTCGCTAGCTTCTTCCTCTTCGCTCTCTTCGCTTCCTGATCTGGGAGCAATTTTTTCTCCTATTTTGCTGACTATTTTTTGCTGTTTTTGAGCATTTTTGGTCAACGCGCTTGATCAATACAGTGTGTGTTTTTCCAGCCGCCTTGTTCCCCACGTTCTCTCCCCCTTCTTCGATTTTGGGCCATGGTCTCTATGGGCTCCTCATGGGCCGAGGTCGTTAAAAAAAGCCCTAAATTAGCCTTTTCTAATAACGTCCTTAATCCACTAAATCTCTCGATGATTCGGCCCAAAGCTCAGAAGACTCTAGGGCGTGTCACATCGTCAGTTTACCGCTTTTTTTATCCCCATCACTCTTCCCAATCGAAGCGTTCCTCCACCTCTTCGTCGTCCTTCGCTTTTATCTGTTTCCGTCGCCTACAAGCCGGGCATCTGAAGGCTTCCTGTACTTCAAACATGAAGTGTCTGTTTTGCCTAAAATCTGGTCATTCCCGAAATCGTTGCTTCTCTCTTCAACAGCTTTTGGGTCTCTCCATGGGCTTTCTTATTTCCGATCAAGTTCTGGGAGCGCTTGATTTCCCTTCCCTCCAATCCAAGCTGGCGGACTTGCATGCTCACAAGCCTAAGAAAGCTAAGCTGTCGTCCTCTTCCCCTCTTCTCCCCACCCTTCCGGTTTCGCAATGCTTTCCAGTAACTTCTCTCCCTACCTCCCAAGTTCTTGCGAACCCCTCTCCTCAGGTGGCTCCTCTAGTTTCTAAGCCACAGTCTACCCTTTTCTTCATCCCGCCAGCGGAACTCTCTGACAAAATGAAGCTGTTTGAATGCTACAGAGCCGTATCCTTCTCCGGAGGTTCGATGTCCAACTTTTCTTTAGAATCTTTTCTCAACAATTCGTGCAATGTGGATGATTGGGATTGGACTGTTAATTCTTGCTCCAATGGTGAAGTAGTCATCAACTGCCCCTCCCCTAAAATACTAGATGATCTTATTGCCATTGGTTCTTTGTCCATTGGGTCAATCAAGCTCTCCGTTCGTAAATGGGGTTATCAAGGTCATCCTCCCCCGACTCTTATCCCCTTCCCTGTCAAAGCCACTCTTATTGGCCTTCCTCCGTTCTGTGACTCTCACCGTTTAGTTGCGGACATGAACAAATGTATTGGCGAGTTGATTCGTATTTCTTCTTCATCCATGTTGGCTTTGGGATGTCTCCAAGTGGATGCGGAGTTTTGCTATCATTCGGTTCATGCTAGGCCTGTTGCCTACTCCTTGAGAGATAGTAAGTCTATCTTTGCCATTTCGGTCTACTAACACGACCACGCTATCAGAGCTTCTTCCTCTGCGCCTTCATCTGGTGGTGCCCCTAAGGCCTTGACGACTAATACTCCTCACCCTAAATCTTTCTCAGTGGGTGTTTCTTCCCTCGCATCGGCCCAATCGTCCAAACACAAGGCCGTTCCCAATGCTACCCCTAAAAAGCATTTCGCTTTACAGCAAAGGAGTTTTATTTCTCGCCTTCGAAGCCTCCCCAACCTTGTCTGGATTAACCCGGACATCGTTCTTCAATCCACAGTAAAACACATTCCTCCTCCTCTTCCCGGCCATGCTCAGCTCCCACTTAAGCCTACCCTACCTTCTTCTTCTTCGGCTCCCCCACTTTCTGTTCCTGCAGCTACTGCTGGCCTGTGCCATGATCACTCTGCTCCCAAACATATTGAGTCGGATGAGAAGTGGCTGGCTTGGGATGTTAACCCACTTTTCTCCAGTGATTGGGACAAGTTCAAATTGGCGACGCACCGTCTCCTCCTTCTAGGGACATATCTGTTTCGGCCTCGCTCAAAGCTTCTGCAACCCTGAATCCCAAATCCGATGATTGGATAGATCATGAAAACCTATTGGATGAGGAAGTTGCGGAGCTTGATCAATCCAAATCGCAACAGCAGGTAGCTTCTTCGTTTCTTCAGTTATTATTCAATTTTCTGTGCCTTTTATTATTAGTTTCGGTGGCTGTTGCATTTTCCATTTGGGGCCTTACTCTTCCTTTTCGGCTTCTTATTCACTTTCTTATTGTCTTGCTACTTATTATCACTTTTATTCTCCGATGTAGTTGCCCCTTCCGTTGGTGGTGGGTCTCAGTCTACCGCGAGGTGGTCGGTACTCTTTCCCTTCCATCCGTTCACCTTCGCTCTATTCTTCTACTAATATCCTCCCGTCTCCTACCATTTCTTCTCATTCATCTCCTTCAGCCTACCTTAACCTCCCCTCATTTAAGAATTCAGATTTTTCTGTTATCCCGGTGATAGCTCAGCCAGCAACGCCGGTGGCCCCCCGAGAGCCAACAGAAGGTTAAGGCTCATAAAAGTCCATTTCCCTTCATTCGTTCTAGCGCCCGTATTCGGGCTAAAAAAATAGCTCAACCTCCAACCGTCTCTCAGCCGTCTCTTGCGGCGCAGTTCCGCAATCTAGATTCCCCCTTCCCTTTTGCGGGTAACTCAGGAACTGCACTTTTAGGATCCATCTATCGTGTGCATTTCGACTCCCTCTCTAACCCAGACATGCTTCTTATCTCTAAGGATATTGGATTTCAGGCTAATTCTGAAAATTTCATAGACTTTGATGCTATTCGCGTTCGCGAAATTGCTAGAGCTTGTGAGTATCAAGATTCTCATGATTAGTATTTCTTGGAATATTCGGGGTCTGGGGTGCACGACCAAGCGACTAGCCTTGTATCAACTCATTTCTTCTTCCCATTGTGACTTGATCCCCATCCAAGAATCGAAACTTGATTCCCCTTCCCCTTCGATCTTATACAGGATCAGCGGTTCTTTAATCTCTAATTAGATTTCTCTTGATGCCATCAGATCTAGAGGTGGGATCCTCTTTGGTTTTAAAGATTCCCACTTCACCCGCATTTCTATCCAGAAGTTAACCTTTTTTCTCATTGTTCGCCTTCATTGGGCTGAATTCAATCATGACCTCACTGTTGTTTCGGTTTACGGACCGTCGACAGCAGATCGCCGGTCCCTCTTTTGGAACGAATTTAACTCATTTCATAACAACATTAATGTCTTCCTTTTTTTTGTGTGGTGACTTTAACATCACCAGATTCACAAATGAAAGATTGGGTAACCCTTCTAGTTCCTTAGTCCTCCCGGTTTAACGACTGCATTCGTTCTCTTCAATTGGTTGACCTTCCTCTCAACGGCAGATCATTCACGTGGTCTAACATGCGATCCTCGCCATCGATGGCCAAACATGACTGTTTCCTCATTTCCTACGATTGGATTAGCTATTTTCACAACTCTTATGCTTCGGCCATGCCCAATCCGACCTCGGATCATGTGCCTATCTCTCTGTCCTCCAACTTTAACTTTGCAAGATCGTTCAAATTCCGGTTTGAAAAATTCTGGCTGCAAGATCAAATTTTTGTTAATGTCATCACGGAATGCCTTTCCTCTATAACGGGCTCTTCCGGCCTTGGCCACATTCTGCTTAAGCTTCACGCTATTGAATTTGGCTGCAAAATTTGGCGTAGAGAGAGATCTGCTAATGCCAACTTCCTTAAACACGTCTTCCTTTCTTCCATCGAGTCCATTGATAGACTTGAGGAACTTGGCCCGATCTCGGACTCCCTTCGCTCCGAACGTAGTTCTTGTAAGGAAGAACACGCTAGTATTCTTCATTGTGAACATATCAAATGGGCCCAAAGGGCTAAGTTCTGTTGGCTCAAGGAGGGGGATGGTAACACATCTTTCTTCCATAACTTTGCGTCGCATCGTCAGCGCAGCAATCATATTTCTTCCATTATTGACAACGGCACCGAATTGAATTTGGATTTGGAAATTCACGCTTCTTTCCTTCGCTTTTATAAAAATCTAATTGGGTCTTCTAAACAGAGTTCCTTTCATCTGGATTGGGCCCAATTTTACGGCAATCAGATTCATGATCTGTCTAGTCTGGAAGATCCTTCTCTTTGGAAGAGATTAAATCTGCTATCTTCTCTTTAAAAAGTGAATCGGCTCCTGGGCCAGATGGCTTCCCGGCTTTCTTCTTCCAAAAATTTTGGAATTGTCTTAAAGACAATTTATTTAAGATGTTCTCTGATCTACACCAAGGCTCCTTCTCCTTTGATAGGATCAACTACGCATATATTGTTCTGATCCCCGAAATAATGGGGGCTCATCTGTTTCTAACTTTCAGCCGATTAGCCTCCTCAATACCACGTTCAAGATCATTATGAAAGTTCTCGTTAATCGTCTGAGTGCTATTATCTCGCCCCTGATTGACCCTGCTCAATCAGGTTTTATCAAAGATCATTTTATCCTCGACAGCGTGGCGTCGGCCCAAGAAATCATTTCCGAATGTCATCGCTCCAATTCCGAGGGGATCCTGTTAAAATTAGACTTTCAAAAATCTTATGACAATATCAGTTGGGATTTTCTCTTCGAAATCCTTCTGCATCGTGGCTTCGGTCCATAGTGGATCGCTTGGATTAAATCTAGTCTTTTCGCTGGTACTTCGTCCATCCTTATAAATGGGTCGGAAGGTCACAAATTCAAATGTAAGTGTGGCCTCCGTCAAGGTGACCCTATTTCTTCCCTCTTATTTTTTCTTGTTGCTGACGTGTTCAGTAAATTACACCGTAATGCTTGGGACGCCAAGGTCATCGAAGGGCTTAGGGGATCCCAGAGCTCTCGTGGGGTTCTCAACCTCCAATATGCCGACGATACTATTATCTTTGCGAAGCCTAACAGGAGTACCTTATGTAACCTGAAGCTTCTCCTTTTTATCTTTGAAAATGCCTCTGGTTTATCTATTAACTTCCAAAAGTCCTCGGTGCTTTGGCTTGGAGGCTCGGACAATCGGCAAGTTGAAATTGCTCAGTTCTTCAACTGCGCCTCTGCTTCTTTTCCTATCCAATATCTTGGTATTCCCTTAAGATGGGGTAAGCTTCATAAACATGATTGGTTGCCTATGATTGAAAGAGTTGAATCTAGACTCAATCTTTGGGCTGGTAAGCACCTCTCTCGCGGAGGCAGATTAATTCTTCTTAACTCATTCCTCACCTCGGTTCCTTTATACATGATGTCTTATTTTTTGTCCCCTCTTGGATTATTAAAAGAATTGACCAAATCAAAAGGAATTTCTTCTGGTCGGGCGCTGATTCTTACAGAGCTGGCACCCACCTCTGCATTTGGAAGTTGATTTGCACCTCCAAGGCAGGAGGAGGCATAAAATCTGGGACTTCAACCATTCTCTCTCCCGCAAGGCCTCTCCATTTTGGAAGGGTGTTTGGAAGGTCGCCAATGCTTTTCACTGCGGTATCTTCCACGAGTGCGCTGATGGATCCAAAACCAAGTGTTGGTCCGATTTATGGATCGGTAATTTAAAGCTTCAGTTGCGAACTGCCTTGTTCTATTGTGTCTAATTTCGATGATCTTTGTCTGCCTCTCAAAAGTTGGTTAACCGATTAAGTGACTCTTGATCATAGACTATTATATTTATATTATACTTTTATTAATGATTTTACCGATGTGGGATCTTTTTATTCACTTACCTGTTTCCTCCAGTGAGCACCAATGGCCCACGTCAACAGGTCTTTGACCGAGGTCAAATGCCTCAACCAAACCAGCACATTGCTGTACTATCACGTGCCCCCCCCCCCCCCCCCCCCCCCCCCCAATCTCATTTATACCATACCAACATTTTTTTATATTACTAGGTTTGCTCGTTGACATGTGCCTATGGCACGTCTTCGGAACGGTGCACCTTATTTGACCGTATAATAAATTTTGGAGGTCGAGCAAATTAATTGAAGTAGCAAAAATATTATATGAGAAACTTTTGGGCGTTTAGCAAAAAACATATTATATGATTTTGTTAATTTTTTTGAACTTTTTTAAAAGTTTTAAAATTTGTAATTTTTTTAGTTTTTAAATTTTTTGAATAGAAGAGGGAGGGAGGGAGAGGGAGAGAGAGAGAGAGAAAAATAATTAAATAAATATAGGAGTTGTTTTGGGTGGGGATTTGAATTTGAGTTTTTGAGGAAAACTTTTGGGGGGAAAATATGTTTTGTAAGGTTAGATCTGGGCCTTTGATTTTTTTGGGGATTGAAGGAGAACCACTTGATAGCTTTCTTTGTGTTTTATTATATAGATTACCATCCATGCATTACATTATACAATCAGCCACATTCTTACCAAACTATATATACTAGTATTATACACGGTGCGTTGCACGTGGGGAAAATGGAGGGAGAGAATGAAAAGGATAAAAAAAAATCTAGTATTATACACGTGCGCTGCACGTGGGGAAAATGGGGAGGGGAAATGAAAAGGACAAAAAAAAAACTACCAACACATGCGCTGCACGTGTTGACAAAATGACACATTTACAAATGACACTAAGCCCTTCTCCCATTATAATATTATATATATATATATATATATATATATATATATATATATATATAAAACACAAAGAAAACTATCAAGTGGCTCTCCTTCAATCTCCCCCAAAATCAATGGCCCAGATCTAACCACACAAAACATATTCCCCCACTTAAAAGTTTCCCCCCAAAACTCAAATTCAAATCCCCATTCAAAACAACTCCTTTATTTATTTAATTATCTCTCTCTCTCTCTCTCTTTCTTCTATTCAAAAAATTAAGAAAATAAAAATTTTAAAATTTTAAAAAATAAAAAAACAAAAAAATTTGAAAATTTGAAAACTTTAAAAAAAATTCAAAAAAAATCAAAATTTTTTTTAAAATTCTAAAAAAATTAAAAAAATATATTTATTTTTTAAATATTTAAAAATTATAAAATTTAAAAAAGTTTAATTTTTTTTTTAATTTTAGAAATTTTAGAAATTTTGAAAATTTAAAAAATTCAATAGAAAAATCAAAAAAATCAAAAAAAAATAAAAATTTTAAAATTTTGGAAATTTGAAAAAATTTGAAAATTTGAAAAATCTCAAAGCAAATCCAAATCCAATGTCGAACCTCAATCAAGAGGTCGTCGCCGATATCTGATCCGCTGTTGATTCCGTATCGGTGACTCCCCTCCACCAAATCGAGCGCGAATATCAAGTAACTCTGTATCGGTGACTCCCCTCCACCGAATCGAGAGCCTCTATATGCGATGCGATCTAATTTCATCTCATTAACCGAATTCACATTTTATTTTTTAATTTTTTGTGTGCAGGGGATTACTCAGTTTTTTGCTAACTTGAATTTTGTGTGTGCATGAGATGTATGATTATTTTATTGTATTTAGACATACTCATAGTGGTTATGAGATTAGAGTAAGCTATATAAAACTCTATGCAGTATTTTATAGAGTAACTAGGTTTGCCCGTTGACACGTGCCTACGGCACGTCTTCGGAACGGTGCACCTGGTTTGATTATATAAAATAGTTTTGGACGTCCAGCAAATTAATTGAAGTAGCAAACATATTATATGAGAAAACAGTATATCTACCATTAAGCTCAACCATCGCCTTCTTAATCATTAACTTGAATTTACTTGGAATGTATATAGTTTGTTAGAAACACTGCATAGTGTTTTTTTTAACTTCAGCATCACTTTTAGATGCTCGTAATAGTTATGTAAGGACATTACTCTATAAAACACTGCATAGAGTTTTATAGAGCTTACTCTAATCTCATAACCACTATGAGTATGTCTAAATACAAAATAAAATAATCATACATCTTTGAACTTAAATCTCATGCACACACAAAATTCAAGTCAACAAAAAACTTAGTAATCTCCTGCACAAAAAAAATTAAAAATTAAAATGTGAATTCGGTTAATGAGATGAAATTAGATCGCATCGTATATAGAGGCTCTCGATTCGGTGGAGGGGAGTCACCGATACGGAGTTGCTTGATATTCGCGCTCGATTTGGTGGAGGGGAGTCACCGATACGGAATCAACAGCGGATCAGATATCGGCGACGACCTCTTGATTGGGGTTCGACATTGGATTTGGATTTGGATTTGCTTTGAGATTTTTCAAATTTTCAAATTTTTTCAAATTTCCAAAATTTTAAAATTTTTATTTTTTTTTGATTTTTTGATTTTTCTTTTGAATTTTTTTAAATTTTCAAAATTTTCAAAATTTCTAAAATTTCTAAAATTTAAAAAATAATTAAACTTTTTTAAATTTTACAATTTTTAAATATTTAAAAAATAAATATATTTTTTTAATTTTTAAAAAATTTTTGATTTTTTTGAAATTTTTTTAAGTTTTCAAAATTTAAAATTTTTTAGTTTTTTTATTTTTTAAATTTTCAAAAAAATTTTTTTCTTAATTTTTTGAATAGAAGAAAGAGAGAGAGAATAATTAAATAAATAAAGGAGTTGTTTTGAATGGGAATTTGAATTTGAGTTTTGGAGGGAAACTTTGGGGGGGGGGGAATATGTTTTGTGAGGTTAGATCTGGGCCATTGATTTTGGGGGAGATTGAAGGAGAGCCACTTGATAGCTTTGTTTGTGTTTTATTATATAGATGTCCTTGCATAACTATTACAAGCATCTAAAAGTGATGCTGAAGTTAAAAAAAACACTATGCAGTGTTTCTGACAAACTATATGCATTCCAGGTAAATTCAAGTTAATGATTAAGAAGGCGATGGTTGAGCTTAAAGGTAGATATAATGTTTTCTTATATAATATGTTTGCTACTTCAATTAATTTGCTGGACGTCCAAAACTATTTTATATAATCAAACCAGGTGCACCGTTCCGAAGACGTGCCGTAGGCACGTGTCAACGGGCAAACCTAGTATATATATATATATATATATATTGAAATCACGGGGGTGTTACAATTTGTTCGGAGAGGAACAACCGTATTTTTCTCACAAATCTGCTACGATCAATACTATGATTGATGAGTTCATTTTCTTTGCCAAATTTTGGTCTTCCACTTTATCGCGAGATAAAGTGGTAGCATTGCAATTGTGTCGCCTCGAAGAAGCGATTGTAATTTTTCGATCCTCAAATACTAATGTTCCTTAATTTTGTTCTATCTAATATTTTCCACTCTTTGCTTTCCCTTGCAGTTCTGAAGGCCCGTTGTGTTGCGCGATGGTCACCTCTGGGTTCAAGACAACTCCTCTCCTTCTTACATGTCTGGATGCGTGTGCTCTGTTCTTTTGGTTGTTTGTTCTGTTTTTGTTGGTGGGTGGTTGTTATTTGTTCTTTTTGTGGTTTGCTCTTAAAAAGCAAGGTTTGGGTTATATCCTGCATTTTGTTTGTGGACGTTATTATATATTCTGCCATGGAATTGCTCTCTTTTCTTGCATTTGCTTGCTTAACTATGGTTCTTGTCGCTGGCGGAATTTCTTTGGTGCATGAGGCGCGTTGGTGATTATTGGTTTTTTTGGGCTATTGTTGGATTTTGATTTCAGCTCATAGCAGTGCGGTATAGCGTTTATGGTTCTTATTATTGCAGAGTTGCTCTGTGATGTTCTTGGTTTATTGGATCTGAGTGATCCCTCCCTTGTTCTAAGGAGGTGGTTATCTGTTCTCGATTTACAGTATTGCCGTGTTGCCCATCCTGAGAGCTCATTTGCTCTGTTTTGTTTGTTTCTGGGGCATCTCTTCCTATTTCAGGATTTTACTTGTCTCATTTTGGCATTTTTGCCATTTTCTAATTTTTGGCCATCCTGAGCGGCGGTTAATCCGTATTTAGAACTTGGTTCCCTCTTAGAGTTGTGGTTCTAGCTTTTGTTCTTTTGCTTTCTGGATTGGGCGATGTTGTTTGTTAGTTTATTTTTTATCCGCTTCGGTGGAGCTCGCTGTCAGTTGTTCGCCTGAGCTTAGTTGGTCCAGATTCTATTGCGTCAGTTGCCTCTGAGGTTGCTAGGAGCCTCCCTCTACCACCGAGCGTATCTCTTCTTTGGGGGTTTGTCGTGCCGGAGTCTGCAGTTTGGTTTGGCCTAGTTGTCTTTCTTCATCCCTGACGTTTCGTCCTCTGGATGTTTCTTTCTTCTCCCTCTTCCCGGCCTGCCTCTTCCGCCTTGTTTACTTTGGCTCCCTTAGGACCTTATTTTGTTGCTGTTGTATGTGGATTTTGTTAGGCAATGTACTCAATTGCCTTGTCTGTTATAGTAGATTCTGTTGTTCTAGTTTTTAGTTTTACTTTTTGTAAAATTGTTACTGATTGTAGACTCTCTTTTTTATTTATATATTGGGCTGGAATCTCACGATTCTATCCTCGTTATCAAAAAAAAAACATCTATGAGTTTTGACCATAAGAGAAGCAACACAAAAAACAATCCCACATAATACTACAAAACAGAGTTTTTTGATATGCATGTATACCACAAATAGGATAAAGCAACAAAAACTCTAATAACAACAATCTAAGAGGGATAAGATGATCTATATAAACCCTAATCTTGATCTCAAGATGTAGAGTTGATCATTAAACCTTGATGGGTTAGCTTTGATACCAATTTGAAGGTACTTTATGCATAAAAATTGTTGCTTTTTCTATTTATGTACAAAATACCGCAGCGGAAAAGTCCCCATAAGGCTTAATTGCTTAATGATCTAAAGCAATAATAAAACTAAACACATCACAAAGATTGCACTACTAGAGTTTAAAGAAGGTTCTCACATACACTTCAAGTTAATAGTGTATTTCAATAGTCAAAGAAAAAGCTTGCAGATTCGCAAACTTGTCAGATCTTCGAAAACCCTAAAAACTTTCCAAATATTCACCGTTTGCGCCTCTGAAGAGAGAGTGAGCTTCAGATCTTAAATTGAGAATAGGAGTTGGTGGATGACGGCTGTCTTGTTGTACAAGTAATTATTATGGTTGTATTAGGGAGAAAGAAGAAGAGTCACATATATATATAGATGTGGTAAATCCTAGCCATACACGACTAACCATAATATGTGCTTTGGCCCATTAAGAATCCTAACCAAATAGGATTAATCCCTAATAAATCAAATAACCCAAATTAGATAATCATAAAGCCAGAAAAAAAATATTTGATATTATATCCAATCGGATTTGGTATGAAGGGCTCATAATTTCCAACATAGCTTTGGTACACCTCTTAAATTGGGTTATATCTCGGAAGAGCAACGACTGCTTATTGTACCTTTCGCTAATTTAAGACCTAATGCAGTGTGGACTGCAAAATGATAAAGACTTAATTTGTATAAACATCGAGAACCTTGCTTGGTTCGGAGCAACCGAGATTTTGTGAATTTGTTTTGGAGGGAAAGAGAGGCCAAGGTGTAGCATGATCATATACGATTAAACCTATTATAAGTACAATATGGGGCACACTAGTTTTGGAAGAAATTTTTGTGCTTATTTTTTGAAATAAACTAAAATTAATAAACTTAAGAAGAAGTCAGAGCTACCAGTTGACCACTGGGTTGGCCGGCCTAGAATGAGGTAGACTCTCGCCGACGCAAAAGAAAGAGAAAAGACTAGTGGTCGTCGATCATGGGTCAAGCTGGACAGAAAAAATAAATAAATTATATATATATATGGAACTCTTCTGTTGCGAATGGGGATGTGCGAATGGGCATGCAAACTGTTCCACGGACCGTTCGATCAAATCTTCAATCACGGTCAAGATCGGACGACTGTGGTTTCTCCCGCTCTTCTCACTTATTCCCAAGGGTAAGCTGGTCATTTTGACCACACAACTACCCCCTTCTCTCCTTCTCACTCAGTTACTCTCCTGATCTTCTGTCTCTCTCTTCGAAGCTCCTCCTTCCTCCAAATCCCCTTCAAAGAATCGGACGAACACTAGCTTCTCCTTCTTCCAAATCGCCGAGATTCAAATCCTAACGAACCCTAGTTCTGTAGTTCCCCTTATTTCTTAGTTATTCTCCCCATCTTCGATATCTCTTCGAAGCTCCCAAAACCCTATAACCCTAGCTCCTCCAAATCTCTCCTCCTTCCTCCAAATCGCTCCTCCTTCTTCCAAATCCCTCATTCTTTATTCAAATCCCCTTCAAACCACGATAAAACTCTAGCTCCGACCTTCCTCCAAAATCCCCTTCAAAGCTCCGAAACCCTAGCTCCTCCTTTCTTCACCTTCTCAAGAAAATCTGACGCCCCTCCCGACGCCTTTGACGACATTTATCAACTGCGAACTTCTCCACCCCAAATCTGGTTGTGCCTTCGCCCATCAGAAACCCTACCTTAGATCCGAACAGGTTATTATTATTTATTTTTTTCCTTTTTTTTTCTATTTTAATTAGTAAGATGTTATTTAATTGTTTGATTAACCTATGAGCATGGTTTCCAGATCCGAACATAGAGAAAGATGAATAGACATGGTGTTGTTTAATTTTTTTGATTGTTTGAATTGCTATGAATAAATTGTTTGAACATAGAGAAAGATAAATAGACATACTTTTGAGCCTGACTAAATATCTCTTTATTGTGTTTCGTTTAGTGGAGGCATTACAGAAGAAGTAGATTTCGACTCTGGAGAAAGTTCCAAAGACACTGATCCTTGATATCAATTGAGGGAAGTGTTTGATTATGACTATTCCTTTTTTAAAATTTAGTTCCTTGCTTTATTGTGTGTTGGTCTAGGCAGTGATGACAATCACTACAAACCGTATGGGCTATAGCGGCATACTTTTCCCGGCATTACCACACTGCGCCGCTATAGGTATAGTAGAATTTTATTTTATAAAAAACACACTCTCTGTAACGGCGCGTGACAACAACGCCGCTATAGCCTCAAATAGTAATGCTGTTTTATATATATATCTATGACCTATCGCGGCGGTTATTTATACGCGCCGTTATAGGGTGGGGTAAATAATGTTCTGAAAAGCTACCCCGTTCTAAACCCCGCCCCCTTTTTACTTTCCCCAATTTTTACAACCCTAATTAATCCCACTCTACTCTAATCCCGCTCATCTTCTTCCCGCTCTACTCTAACCCTAATCCCGCCTACTTTAATCTTATCCCTCTTCCGATCCGCTCTCCCCTAATCCCCTCTAAACCCACGATCCCGCTCATCTTCTTCCCATCGCGTTGCTCTCTCCCCTCCCCACTCACCGCCTCACGTGCAATCTGATACACGTGCAATCCCAACAAAACCAAAAAAACCCTTTCATCTTCTTTTGGATGAACAAACCCTAAATACCAAATTTCTCTCCTCCTCCCTTCCACCCAAAGTCCCGCTCTCCTCTCCCTCACCCGCGCCTCCCACCGACGTCGCGCCCTCCCCATCACGCACCCAACGTCCCGCTCTCCTCTCCCTCACCCGCACCTCCCACCGACGTCGCGCCCTACCCATCGTGCAACCACGTCCTTCCTCCTCGCTCAGACGCCAACCCTAAAGCTTCACCAAATCGCCCTAATCTTTTTACAGGTATGTTCTTTTCTCTATTCTGATCTCACCCACATTTTCCATAAAAAAATGGTGAATTTTTTATACTCTACATTTTAAATTTTTTTTAAATTTTTAAATTTCTTTTTTTTGGGTCTTATTAGATACTGATGTGATGAGTTTTGATCTCAACTTTTGGTATCGGATTTGACTGAAGGAGCTGGGTTAGGGTTTTGTTACTTTCTCTCTCGCTGCAACCACGAATTGCACCTCCGCCGCTCTAAAATTTCACAAAGTTCAACCCCAAAGCTTCACCAAATCGCCCAATCTTTTTACAGGTATGTCATTTTCTCTATTCTGATCTCACCCACATTTTCCATTAAAAAATTGGTGAATTTTTTATACTCTACATTTTTGAAATTTTTTGAATTTTTAATTTTTGGCGTCTATACCGATGTGATGGGTTTTGATCTTAACTTTTGGTATCAATTTATACTGAAGGAGCTGGGTTAGGGTTTTGTTACTTTGCTAGGAGTTTAGTGCGCATATTAGCGAGAGATATTGGTTTTTTTTAGCGGGTCTTGAATCGAGAAGCATTTGACCATTTAGGTATAAGTTCATATGATATTTGAATGCTTTGTTCTTTGAATTTTTAATCAATAGAATTAATCATGTATATTTTTATTGATTAATTCTATTAATTATGACGAACTGCAGAGTCACCGATGACCCGCAACGCCGCCTGCTCCTCTCACTCTCTCTCGCCGTGCCGACGAACCGGAGCGCCGCCCTATGTGAGTGTTCTTCTTGCTTCCTTCTACAACAAAATCTCTTTTTTTTTTCTTTCAGTGTGATGCCGGGGATTTTTTACAAAAAAAACAGTCGACATGCTTCAATTTTTGTGATGGCCTAAAGGTATGATTTTTATATGAAAACGTGTAGTTTTTTATGGTCTAAGATCAGAGTTTCAATGCTATTAATATTTTTGTATTTGATGTTTTGTAATGGCCTAAAGGTATGATTTTTATATGAGAAAATGTGATTTTTTATGGTCTACAATCTGAGTTTCAATCCTGTTAATATTTTTGTATTTGATGTTTATGTTTTGCAGAATGTTGGATTGGATGGTTCCAAGTTGGAGGATACATAAAGTTTGTATGCTGGATGTCGCTGTAAGTATTTCTACATTATTTAGTTGAGTTTCAATTTTAAAATAGTAATGGCCTAAAGAAAAAAATTAGTGTAAGGACTCCGGAAAAAATAATAGGTTAAGGATTGTGGGTTTATTAGAGTTGATAGAGGTTGCTAAGAAGCTGCAAGCTAAGTGAAAGAGTTTCTATTTGGTACTGGTGATTGCGTTATTGAATTAGTATGATGAGTTAGTGACAGAGATTTGATGATGCATGTATTTATGAGATCTGGAAGATGGTGTAGTGTTGTATTGGAGATCAATGATGCAAAAGTTTACCAGATATTTTTTTTTGCATTCATTTTTCATGTATGTATATTCAATCGTTCCAAGCACATAGGTAATCAATCACCATTTTTAAGTGTGATACATGGTAGTCCAAATCTCAATTCACACACAACTGAAAAGCACAGATAGAGTATGAGCAAATCAGATGGTAATTTTTTTGACAAACTAGAGTTATAACAGTAGAAAGTTATATCATACAAGAGAAATGACTAATGTGTTAGATTTTTACAATAGTATTTTCAACCTTAATTCAACACAAAACTGTAGACACTGCTACAAACTGAAGGATTATAAGTAGTAGCCAAAATTTTATTTCCAGCTCTTAGTTTTTGTTTGCCTTCCCCTTTTAGGATTCATACGCATCTTCTCAGCATCATAGCGCAAATTGAACGAGAATCATCTATCACTTTCTGTGTTGTCTTTCCTATAAAAGCAGATCATGTTACGGTGAATAGCTTGAAACTGATATTACATATAGATTTAAAAGAAAATGCATTAAAATTATGAAAATTATAAAATCAAATTACTTCTAGATATGCACACATGTTTTTGTCATCACCAGATGTTTGCTATTTAGAAACATACAAGCTAATGATGAAGTGCATAGAAAGATGAGATGACCCCTTATATGAACATGTAAAACCAACTTCAACAAGCAAAACATTGGCCAATTTTTTCCAAACAAGGAACTAACATATGCAATGCTATGCTGAAAATAAAGCCTCTCATCCACCAAATGTATGGATGTTTCAAAATGAAATTATATAAACAAAACCACTCAGTACCAAGATCGGGAAGAAGATTGATAGAACCTACTTCTGGAAATCATTCATAGGATGCTCTTTATTTTCCCTCTCATACTGTTATCACACAAGTACAGTTGAGTTATCTCTACAGTTGTTGTCTTCTTCTCTTAGTCAACGATCTTGATTCGCGTATCTAGTCAACTTTAAGACCATTAGGTTTTTAGGTTTTGGTTAAGAATGTTTGTTCCAAACCCAGGATTGACCAGAGTTGGTTATGGTTTAATATGCCTTTAGACCTAATCTGCGTGTACTGAGTGGGGTGCTGCAGTTTAGGTTTGTGTAAAAAGATATCAGCTCAAACAATGACATAGTGGGAAAAGTTACCATGCGGGATACTAAAAGTGTGCAAACATTGGACGGAGACCAAGAAAAAATTTGCCACTGAATATTAGATAGATAAGGAAAGGTAGGAAACTGGTCCGACTTGACTTTCAACGAGTATACTATGTCCTGAATATCTAGAACATTTTCACTTCTTTATAGACTTGAAGATGGCATCTTATTAATATCTTGTTCAAGAAAGTTGGGAAGGGTTGAAGGTTGAAGAGAGAATTCAATGAAAAAGTATTGTAACTTTGCAGTCCATTGAGTTTGAAGGTTCAAGAGAGATTTGACATTTAGAGAGTTTTTTTTACCTTGACGTTTTACTATATTGATTTTGAAGGTTTGTGAAAATGATTATTATTAATACGATCCATGAACAAATGTTTGTGCACAAGCTTTTGTTCCAACTTCCTCTTAAAAAATTCCATCATATCTTTTTCCTCATCCAATTTATGATTTAGAGTGATAAATGGTACTACAGATGCATGTCGGTGAGTCACTAATATGTACTAATGACAAAAGCAGAAGTATATAATTCCTGGTTTTAGACTCCTTAGTCATTTTTATTCGGTAAGGAACTTCATGAGGAATTTGACTATAAATACAAGAATGCTAATATGGGTACATAATTGTAAATTAATCAATGTAATGATACTGTTTATCGATAAGCTCATAGTTTCATAGCTTCCAGGCCATCATCATACATCTTTAAAATTCCTCGATTTAATTGTTTATTTCTTGTTAGAGTTTATCTTTAGAGTAATTCTATTGAGAATTTATCTTTAAAGTAATTCGATTGATAGGAATAAAGGTACATTCTATATGTGCA
Organism: Hemerocallis citrina; assembly: GCA_017893485.1. NCBI lineage: Eukaryota > Viridiplantae > Streptophyta > Magnoliopsida > Asparagales > Asphodelaceae > Hemerocallis > Hemerocallis citrina. The sequence continues at coordinate 255,607,334 of CM030358.1, forward strand.
TAAATGTCCATTTTTTTCTTCAGCTAAAAAAACGATGGAATTGGAAGCAACAGCGGGCCATACGAAGAGACTCCCGTGCCGTAGTTTGTCGAATTTGGACTTTTTTAAAAAATGTTTTGTAGGAATTATATCTATGTTTTGTAATAACTAAGTGTTGTACAACATATACATTTGATACTCGTTGTATGACAGTTTGTGTTACAATTGAGTTGTTTTTGTGATTTGTGACTTTTAGTTCTTGATTATAATATTATTGATTTACTTGATTTGCATTTAAATTTAATATGATTACATGTATTTGTAATATGCGATTAATTACTGATTTTTCTAATTGAAAATTTTATAATAAAATGTAAATGTATAGAGGCGTTTACCACAAAACGCCGCCATAGGTACCACAGTTTCTAATCCTCTATCGCGGCGCTGGGACAGCGCCGCAGCAAGGTACCAAGGCTGGTTTTCTGATTGCGGTGCAATACCGGCGTTTCACATAAGCGCCGCTCTAGCCATTTTCCCCAAAAACAAAACGCTTCTGTAACGGCGCTAACAAAGTGCCGTTATAGGTGGACACCATACAGCGGCGGCGACCGAACACGCCGCAGTAGCCTATATGGCTGTAACGACGCACTTTCTAGCGGCGCTTTCAGAAGCGCCGTTACGAGCTATAACGGCACCAAAAAACGCCGTTATTGCCTTATAAAAGCGCCGCTATAGCCAATACGGTTTGTAGTGAATCTATAATTTACAAGCTTTAATGCAGGCTGTTGCTTCTTCTGTTTGTATACTTCTTCTGTTTACAAGCTATGTGTGTGTGTGTGTTGGTGATTTCTTGCTACATCATTTGCAATATCTGGTTTATTTGTTCTTAACTTTTAAATATGTCTTGAGATATATTGGAAGTAATTTCTATCTTGAAAAGGAGTTTATATTAAACCTAGATTCTAAGTTTTCTTGGACCGAGTTTTGACGCCTACTTGAATATGAATCCCAAGATCTCTACTCTATATATAGAATCATAGATGATAAAGTCTGTATTCAATGACAAATCAATATAATAGAGACAACTATTGAGTTTTTTTGCCTACATTCAAAGAAGACGAAGAGAAGATCAGCAGCAACAACAACCATTCGATTGAGCTAAGCTTCAGTGGATGGAGCAAAGTCGGTCGAGTGAAACTTGGCTCAGTTGCAAATGGGCAGACCGATTCATAAGGTCAGTGGACTAGATTGAGCCTGAAGTTGCAAGTTTCGGTTTTCTTTCAAGTTTATTTTGGGATCTAGTTGGGGTTCTATGTTACTATATCTCTACTATTTTAATGGGAGAGTTGGGGTTGTAAAAAAACAAATCCTAATTTTGTAACTGAGTAAATCCGTGCAATATACGTGCAAACTACATCCACTAAACATTCCCGTGTCATGCACGTCAAAGCAAAATATACAAATTCATTTAATTTAATAACTAAACTTTTTTATAGACGTGCATCGCACGTGCATTTTACTAGTATATATGACTACAAACTGCTAATGTTTCTATCCAAAACTAAGCTGAATATTGAAACCAATACGTGAAGATTATTTTAATCTAAGGTTAGGTCGTGACTAGGGTTTCTTTGAAGGTGAAGAAGGAGATCAAGATCTAGTGTTCATGAGATGGTGAGGTTTCACATGGCTTATAGGTGGAGATCAAAACCCTATTCTTAGGTGCGATACCGGAGAGCTCCAGAAGATCGAGACCTTTTTCTTAGGTGAGATGGTCGGAGGTATTCAAGGAAGATCAAGATATATTATCATATTTGAGATGGTGAGAGCTTGGACTGTACATCTGCACATGTGTACTTCAAGAATCAGTGAAGTCTCTTCACCTCTTTCTCATATTGTCCTGAATTGTAATTGTATATCCTTGAACAGATTATTCCTCTTGATTTATTTTGGGACTAAGAGATCCAAAATTAATCTTTTCTTCTTCTAAATTTGGTTGCAAGTTCTGGTTACTTTTACTGAGTTCTCTGAGATGAATGAGTTATTTCCATAATCTCATCCCAAGCAACTGAGATGCAGGGTTTGGCATTTGAAAAAATTGATGCGAGGACTTTTTGAAATATCAGGGCTCTAATAAAATCCCATCTCAACTGTAAGCAAGCATTGTTAGAGAGATTATGAGAGAAATTAGAGTTGAGATTTAATATTCCTATAGCTTGAGATATTATACCATGATTATCAGAATTGGAATATTCTCAAGCACTACCCCTACACCGGTATATATGAGATAAAACTGAATTTTGGATACCGGACTCTTGGCCCACTCAACTCGGTCCAATAACTCACAGAAAACATGTGCACCTTGTGTTGTTCCATAAAACATTAAACACAATAATATTTTATTATATTAAGAATATACATATATATCCAACAAGCATTACAAACCATTATAGTGTGCTCACTCCTCTCACCCACTGCCATAATATCATCCTGGTCATCCACTCCCCTCGAGCAAAAGCCTTCAAGAAGTCTACTAACAAAAATGGGTATTTGTTTTCCGACCTCACCAAAGAACGATTGGATTTTGACAAAAGAATTTCTAAAATTGGCCTTTGAAGATGTTGACACCCAATCTTTGGGGTCAAAAGTGCCACAACAATGACAGATTCTCAGGTTACAGTCTGTTCTGACCACAGAGACTGTTTTGCATCCCTTGGGCCAAAATCCCCAGGTGATCTTGAATTTTGCATATTCATCTGCATTTTAATCTGTGTTGCATGTTGCATTTAATTAGGTGCACAACCCCTTTACATGATAAAGAGCTGCTAGTATGATGGGATTTTGGTACTAACCTTGCCCATTGGGAGTCAGAATAGAGACACCCAAAGTACCAACAGATTTAGTGGCCAAAATCGCCCAAAATAAACCATTTTACCAATCCATCACGATCCGACCATTAAAAGTCATGATTGCTCTTGTTCTTGAAATCCCCATCTCAATACGAGGCCAACAAGACGAGAATTACCCCCATCGGACACCCGTACCTCAAAGTCAATCTCAATCGTCCGATCATCCCCCTAATAGTCAACCCATCAATCCGACCGTTAAAAGACGCGATCTCCATTGGAAAAATGCTCTATTCCCCATAACAATACCAACACCACCAAAAATGTTCCCATCAGACATGCCAAACTCTTAGAGAGTTCTAGATGCCCGATCACACGATCTACTAGGCCCATGAAACACCTTTTTCCAAAACATGCTCAAAATATGACATATTATATATCAAACTGGTCATTTAATTGCCACGAATCCAACGGTACTCTCAGGTGCTCATTTCGATGAGCTGGCTGTGAGTTACGATCAAAACAACACTACAACACACAATGGGTTTGGTGGCATTTTTTTTTAGATTCACCGGCATTTTAAAATGCCGGTGAATAATTCACCGGCGTTTTTAAAATTGTCGGTGCTAATGCCGCTAAATAAGGCATCGCATAATGGAGGGGTCTACACCGGCATTTTTTACGAACGCCAGTATATCTGTAAGATACACTGGCGGCCGCAGAAAATGCCGGTGTATGACGTATTCAAGACTGCCCTCTTCTTCCCCTATAATCATTCTACACCGGCGTTTTTACAAACGCCGGTGTAGGTATATAAATTTTTTTAAAAATATTTTTTTTTTTTAAAAACATACAGCACTCTTACAATCAAAACCAGAATATGGAGTTCAAATTATTGAATTACAAAGAGTGGAAAAGAATACTTTCACTGTCAAATTCAGGTAAAAATGCTACTAACTGAAATGAAACTTATACTTTTATAATACTCATGAGATAACTGTCAATTGAAACCACAACATAAGTTCAAACATGATTATTTCATCACTAGTCACTCCTCTGACTAATCATAGTATGCAACTTCAGTTACATAATCCATCTCATCATCACTTAAAACCATACGGCAATGAACAATCTCATTTTCAAACCCAAGCAACAAGCATGAACATTACGTTAGAAACTGATACTCATGTAGACATCATGATATAATTGTATATAAAGTTTAGATAAAAAATTTTCATCACTAGTCGCTCCTCAAAAAATCATAGTGTGCAACTTCAGATACATGATCCATCTCATCTCCAAATTCAGACAAAAAAGCAACTAACCCATCTCCAAATGCATAATAATTTCAGTTTACTCTGAACCAAACTAAAACTCAAATGCATAATAACCCATCTCCAAAAGCAACTAACCCATCTCCAAATGCATAAGAAAGCAAACTCAAACTGAAGAACAAAAAAAATGAACCTGCATGGTCCCAATTTTTGTTTTAATTATGATGAGCTTCAAGTATTGAACAGTGAAAAAAATGAAGCACATACTATAGAAATAACCCAAACTAAAGACCCCTTTCTTCAATCTAAACCTGTTATAAATGTAACCTTCTCTGAATCCTGGTATGATTCCATAATCTTTAGCCCATAACGAGTAGAAAATTCAGCTTCTTGTTTGTTCAAAATTTAGTTCGCCTACCAGTGTAGATAAATATATCATCAAAGGTTCCATGGATCAAACACAGCACTTTGAATTCTTCTTTTGCAGATCACATATTTTCATCTATAGCCAAAATATGGGCTCAAATAATTTTGTCAACAAATTTATTCACAAAAACATAAACTTGTGTCCATAAGAGTTGAAAGTGAATAATCAGATAATTTTAGAACAAAAGCTTAAGTTCAGAGTAAACTTGTGTCCATAATATTGGTGATTTTAAGCTTCAGGGTTTGCTACCAGGAGTACAAGAATTAGCCGTGAAAAGGTTGTCTGGAAGTTCTGGCCAAGGCCAGGAGGAATTCAAAAATGAGATGTCACTAATTGCAAAATTGCAGCACCTGAATTTAGTCAGACTGTTAGGTTGTTGCATTCAGGGAGACGAGAAGATTTTGATTTATGAATACATGCCTAATAAAAGTTTAGATGTCTTACTCTTGGGTACATTGGACTGCAAACTTAAACTCTATAACAGATATAAACATTTTTGTAGCATACACCAGTTTGATGAATGATACAATGTCCAGACCCCACAAGACAGCAACTGCTTAATTGGAATGGGAGATTTAACATCATAGAAGGAATTGCTCGAGGGCTTGTCTATCTTCATCAAGACTCAAGGCTAAGGATAGTTCATCGAGATCTTAAAGCAAGCAATATCTTGCTAGACGGAGCTATATAGCTTCAACAAGAATCAACAAGAAGCTAGCCTAGCTGAAAATCAACAAGAAGAACCAACGAGGAGCTTGCTCAGACTCAAAAGCACTCAAATCTAGCCTAGTTACAATCAACAAGATGCTTCAAAATAGAGACTTCAATCCTAAACTCGAAGCCCAAATGCATTGGAGGAGCACTTGTTTGCGTAATGGGTTTCATCAAAACTCGATGTCGAGGCATTCGAGCCTGGACATCAAGGACTTCGAAGTGATTCAAGCACTTCAACCCTAGCCCTTAGCTCATATCAAATGCTCCAAAAGCTTCAACAGCCCCTAAAATTGAAACCTAGCTACATCCAATCACAGAGTAACACATTGAAACCTATCCCATCACATAATAGCACAGTGAAGGAAAAAAAAGAGACGAGATTCCATCACAGAATCACATGAGTTCTTGAGCATAGCCCCCAAAACAAAATCAAGAAATATAGATAGATAGATAGATAGATATATAGAGAGAGAGAGTACTTGAAGGGAAAATCGACGTGGAACCCACTCCGATGGCGGAGGAGTTGTCGAGGAAGGGAAGGAGGCCCAGTAGCGACGGCGTGCGAAAAAATTAGGGTTGGGAAAAAAAAATCCGAAACGAAATGTAAGGGTTTCGCGGTAGGATTGGTGATTTATCCCAGTAAATTCACCGGCATTTTTTATTCATAAACACCGGTGAATGGGAGAGGATTTGTGGGGATATATTGTCGCTTTCTATTCCAGGGCGTGTTTTTATAAAAATGCCGGTGAATATTATAATTCACTGGCATTTTGTAGAGGCCGCCGGTGTATAATTATTCAATTTTGCGACCAAATCCTGGTCTTATCCTACCCCGGCGCGATTGGTAAAATGCCGGGGAATATACGCCGGTAAATCCATCATTTGTTGTAGTGCAATGATTAAGTCGAAAATCATCAAAATCGGCTCCAATTTGCTTGTTTTTATATGTAAAGACAACTGAACCCACTTTCGACCATAATAGACTACACCACTGTTCCCAAACAGTTAGAAAAGTTCAGTCTCTGCCTAACCAAAGTTTCACCGACTTTGGCTCAAAGCTGGCGTTGGCCTATGCCACTGGCGGGTGCCTACGCCAGCCAACTCCGACGAGCATTGCTTGGCAGCACCTAGATACTACACTTCACTCTTATTGATTAGGCATCATTCTTTATTGTTTTATAGGGTTTACATAATCTGGTGGGGTCGTTCGAAGCTCTAGTCGATTAGCGAATTAGTGTGTTAGCTTTCATAGCTTCCACAAGCATCTAGACCGAGGACGAGCCTAAATCATCTCCATTAGGCGCTCCTTCGGTTGGGTGGTGATCGGAATCACTTGGAGACATTTCCTGTGGTGTGGGTAGGCAGTACGACAGTTTATCATACTTCCTAGCATTCAAGTCTAGACATTAAGCACACAGAAGATCGACAGGACCTTTTCATCCACGTTATTCCCCATCCATAATGGTTTTTGGGAGCCCACAGGCCTGGCGTTCGCGATGAGACGTCGGGAATAACTAGCACTTCTCCAACCCCATCATTGTGTGTATCTCTTTACATAGCCCATCCTCTAGTCTAGCTTATTTCAAAGAGAAGTTATACGCCAAATAAAATATCTGGTGGCTACCTGTTGTTTGTTAGTGCTTTCTTTTACCGCTTTGCACATACCCTTTATTGTATACAAGTGTGATTGCACTACGTAGGACAGATTTAGGATCACCAATTCATGTGGGCAAGAGGACTGAAATGTTGGCCCCATCTAGCCTCCCGCGACACTGTATGGCCACTACCAATGGAGGGGTTGTACCTTTCCCCGAAGTAGTTTAGATTATGCAGACATAGATCGAAGAGGAAGTCTGCCAAAGCCTTGTTGATCCATTTACTGCTTTTGCATCTTTGTGTGTGACTGTTTACCATGGGGGGACCAATGTATTCCTATTGTCAATAATACTATAGGTCAGCAACCGGAAGCATGTACTCACAATAAGTGGAATGAAACACATCTCGATCATGAAGCTTATGAACAAATGTACAATACAAATGCAAAATCACACTCAAGGTACTATAAGGACATGACACGTTTGAACACACATATGATAGCATCAAATGAACAGTCTGATTCAGAGGACGATGAAGAACCTAAACATAGACATGAACCATTCACATATAGAACGCCATTAGGAAGGAAGCCTAATGAGAAATCGAGACAGACCCCGCATTCACTGCAAAAAGACAAAGGGGGACTGATGATGACATAGAAATGTCCTTTCTTGAACTCTTAGAAGACCTTCTCACATGTATGAGATCAGCTACCAAGACTCAAGTATAGTTCCTAGCAGGTTAAATGTAGTCATACCGAGACATTTCGTCGATGTCCAAAGTTGTTAAGAACTAGAGTATTAGCCAAAATAGATTGAGGTCCCAAAGCCTCTTCATTCCCAATCAAGCATCATGACTCAGGAGGACATACTAAAACTTAGTAGGCCAAGTCTATTGCAAGAAGACATTCCATGACTTATGTCATATCCCAACATTTACAATCTTGGAAGGATTCAAACCTCCAAAAATCGAACCATACAAGGAGGATACACTTACCGACAAGTGGTTGTCAGTTTTCTTTGATAGTATCAGGCTACATTTCAACAATATCACCTATATACTCCATATGTCCTGCCGTGTGACCGAAGGTCCAGCACCAAGTTGTTCAATGGTTTGAACAAAGAATAGTTGACTGATGTCAACACTTCGATAGAAGCTTTCTGGCGTCACTTTAGTGATCAAACCGAGAGGGCCCCATCAATTGTTGACCTCATAACATATGAGACATGGCGAAGACCTTAAGAAGTATGCCATTAGATGTCGCGCTTTGTACTCTAGAGCTGAACTTTGTTTGCTAGAAAAACAATCTATCAAAATGATTATTAATAAAGCATAATATGGTCTCAAAGCCCTCCTACTTCTTTCCAAACCTAACACTTTCAGAAAAGTTGATGATATTTTTCCTTATTGGACAATGCTCACAAGGAGGGCCTTTTCGGGGCAAGTCAATCCCAATCCAAAGACAAAGCCAAATCTGTCAAGGGATCGACCGTTGAGCAATCTAGAAAAGCAATCTATCGAAATGATTATTAATAAAGCATAATATGGTCTCAAAGCCCTCCTACTTTTTCCAAACCTAACACTTTTGCAAAAGTTGATGATATTGTTCCTTAGTGGGCGATGCTCACAAGGAGGGCATTTTCGGGGCAAGCCATTCCTAATCTAAAGATAGCCAAATATGTCAAGGGATCGACTGTCGAGGGAAGCACGACCAAAGGTCAGGTGAATGCAGTTGAGCAGGAAGATACCCAGCAAAGGCAAGCACAGAATAGTTACAACAGTGCTCCTCTATCGTACAAAGTGACCGTATTGCGGTAGAAGGATTGAGTATCCCCCGCTACTAGTCGACAACCTCATTGTATATAAGGTTCTTAGGGAAAATGACTGGATCCAGCTACTGCCTTCTAGGGATACCCCTGTGGGGTGAGAGAGAATCAAGTATTGTCTGTACGATCAAGCGTATAGCCACGATATGAAAACCTGCTACACCATGAAAGACGTTATCTATGACTTTCACAAAAGAGGGATGTTTGACTGGGACATAATCAGAACACTAATTGCTCAGAAGAGATGCATCCAATGTGCATCCTTCAGAATCCATTGCCAAATCACCATCCTAAAGGTCAACAACATGAATGTCTTAGGAACACCATTGTTTCTACCTATTTAGAAGAAAATAAAATCTACTGGATTACACCCAAAGTATAGTGGGAATATGAAGGCCTCGGGGCAGAGTAAGGCTCTTGGCAAACTCTAACCCCGGTATGTGGAAGGGTGAGCATTGCAGAGGCTGTTGGATCCTGTAGGCAAGGCAAATAACACTAGAGGGGGGTGAATAGTGTTGTATAAAAAATAATTAAGAAATTGAACTTTTTCGTTCTGTCTAGTGACTTAAAAAGAGAATACAGTCGACTGGGACGTCAGATAAGAAGAGTATTTTATACAAGTCTGATCAGTCGACTTATAGCGGAAACTCAGTCGACTTATCAGACAAGTGTTCGAAGAGTATTTTATACAAGTCTGATCAGTCGACTTATAGAGGAGACTCAGTCGACTTGCCAGACAAGTTTTCGAATAAAACATAGAAAAAAATTGAAATGCAAGTGAAGAAAATACAACCACAGTGAGAGTCAAGCACAAGGTACACAACAATGTATCCTGGTTCGGTCCTCCCGACCTACATCCAGTCCCCATGAACCCCCTTGAGATTTTTCACTATTCTTGAAAAAAATATAAGAATACCCTACGGCGTTTGACAACAACATTGCCAAACCCATAGACCTATCTCGCCACTAGAGAGAGCACACCCACTATTCAACCTAGAGTGAAATCTCGACTATACAACCTAGAGCCCTACTCTCCAACCAAGAGGACCACTCTCACAACCCGAGAGTGAAAACAATAATAAAAGAGTTACAACAACCTATAGCCTTGTTTGTGATTTGTGATTTTTGTATGGTGGCTAATAGGTCAACTTCTGAAATCAGTATAAAACGAATTCGATGTTATGCTAGACTGATTTTTTGAGAACCAAGACTTAAAGATTATGAATGCTTTTAGAATTCTGGTTCTTTTCAAAACCAAAAGCTTGAAAACTTAAGAAACAAATGCTTGGAACATTTTCATGGTGATTCCTATGCTCTATTTATAGAGAGAAATCATAGGAACGTTGAAGAACAGTTTCTAAAACCAAATTAAAACGGATAGAAATTGTTTTGAATTTGAAAAACAAGTTTTGAAATTAGAAAACTGTCGAAACAACTTGAACAGTCGACTGGGTTGCCATATTGAGTCGACTGGCCAGAGTTTGAATGAGTTCAGACAGTTTCGTACTAGGACAGTCGACTGGTGCCAAATAGCGGTCGACTGGTACTTAACAGCTGAACTTATTCAAACTTGTTTCGATCTTTTTAAGTTGGTAAAACACTCAATTATTAAAAGATATGTGTGAGTGTGTGTGACAAGGCTATTACAGCATTCTAAGACTCAAAGAATAAAAAGTTACAATTGTTACAAGACACTTAATATAACACATTTGAAGCACTTGAGTCTTGTCTTGAACTTGAGTCTTTGACTAGAGCTTGAGCCAATGTCGTTATAACTTGAAGCTTGCTTGATCAATGTGGCTTGAACTAAGTTCTTTGTGGCTTGATCAATTCTCTTTGAAAGCTTCGTTGAATCAACTTCGCCTTTGTGTATTACACCAAGGTATTGATCTTTATACACTCTGTAATATATAAGTGATAGCACAACTTTGAATTGTGTTGTAGTCATCAAAACCAAGAATCAACATTCTCCCCCTTGACAACACAATATCTTACACTAATAATAATAATTAAAGATGCTCCCCCTAACTAATATGCAACATGCACAAGTTTAAAAAAATGCACAAAACCATGCACATAAAAAATATGCACCAAAGCCACAAAACATGCACATATCATACAAATCCATTTCTCCCCCTTTGTCATCAACAAAACTAGAGGAGGAAAAAAACAATAATAAAAATGGAAACCATAACACATTAAAAAAACATAACATATTTAGACATTGGAAATGAAGTACATGGTTGCAAATACTACATAAAAGTGAAATACATAAATCATAACGAAAAAAATACAAAAAAAAACAGAAAATACATCAAGTCAGTCTTCTTCTTCGTCATCAGCACCTTGAGAGGTAGGAGGTGGAAACTGGTGGGTGAACAAGTGGGTAAGATGAGAAATACTAGCTTCAAGGGAATCCTGAAGATCCATGAGAAAGTTGACAGAATGATAAAGACTCTCAAGATCGGTAAAAATAGCTCGAGGACGAGACGAACTAGATGCAGAAGACTTACGACCTGAAGTGGCTAAAGGAATAGGAGGGACATTCCTATGAGGAGATCTAGGAGGAGAGTTTAGAATTTTCATACGAGCTAAACTCGCACGATCAAAAGACTCATATTGAGTGACAACACTCGACTCAGAAGCAAGATTAACTTCATAGAAGTTGAAGACATGAGTAAGTAAAGCACCAAAAGGAAGAAAAGAAGTATGAGCCTTATGGAGACGATTGAAAATTATTCGACTCCAATTTATTTGGATGTTGCCGAAAATGGCATACACATCTTGTTGCAATTCAAAAGAAAATTGGTCGTAGCTACCCGTTTTAGGGATAATGTTATACGACAAAATTCTTGTACCAAGTCTAGCAAGCGGTGTAATTGACTTGTTTGTCATAGGCGGACCTCGATTAGGCAAGAAAATTTTGGACAATATAGAGTGGTCATCCATTTCAATCTCTCCTAAGTCCATCCCTTCATTACGAAGATTCAAAATAACTCCTAATTTTGCAGAGGTGAGTTTCATGCGAATATTTTTCACTGAAGTGAGTAAAAATATTTCGCTACCACCCTCAAAGGTAACAACTTTCATATTTGTATAAAACAAATATATAAGCTGTAGATAATAAGGAGGTTGATTCACCAGGGAAAGCAAGTCAAACAATCCACATTGTTCAAACAATGGGGTGATGGGAAACCTATCTAGATCAGGAAAATTGACAAATCTTCCTAGAAAGATTACAATTTGACAGATAATGAAAATTTTTCAACTAGGTATGGACTTCTCAAATATTGAAGGTAATTGCTAGAGGATTGTCCTTCCTCAACATTAGAACCACGAGCTCTCTTTGGAGGCATGATTCAACTCTTGAAAATTGAGAAGAAAAGAGGACAAGCAATTATACCTAAAAATGGAGATTGAAAGAGAGACACAAGGCTTACCAACTCGGAAATAGTCTACGACAAGAGAAATGTACTGAAATCTGACGAAATCTTCAATTTTTGAGCATCAAATCGCTGAAATCGCCAGGTTGAGGAGCAGCCGACTGGTCTATTTCTTCAAAGAGAGAGACAATGAAAAGAGGGAAAAGTGAAAGAGAGAAGTAAAAAAACTAGGGCTTTACTTTAGAATAGAGGGTTGAGATTTAGGCTGGGGTTAATCAAAGGATGAGATCAATCAATGAGTAAGAAAAGATGAAGAGACTCACCTCTAAAAATGTGCCGTGTTCGAATCAGAAGGACAGACTAATGCGCGATAGTCGAATGGGATTTTAGATCAGTCGACTGAGTTGAGAGCAAAATAAAACAAACAAAAATATTAAGTAATACTTCTGTCAGTCGACTGAGTACTGTGTACAGTCAACTTTCCAGAACAAAAAAAATTCAGTCAAAAATAGATTACGAAAAATACTTGATCAGTCGACTGAAAACTATTTTTAACTCGCCTTATACAAGATAAAATTCAAGAAATATCATGAAAACTGCAAATAACTAGTTCTCTTCTTAAGGTAATAAAAGTGTCTTCCTTAAGTGGTTTAGTAAAGATATCTGCTACTTGTTTATCAGTAGAAATAAAGTCTAAAGATATATATCTCCCTTTAAAACATGATCACGTAGAAAATAATGTCTAATATCAATGTGTTTCGTACGCGAGAGTTGAATCGGATTTTTAGATAAATTAATGGCACTGGTATTATCACACATAATAGCAGGTTTTGAAAATGAAATACCATAATCTAATAGAGTTTGTTTCATCCACAGAATTTGGGCACAAGCCAAACTTACAGCAATATATTCAGCTTCTGTAGTAGATAGAGATACTGAATTTTGCTTCTTACTGCACCAAGAGACTAGGGAATGTTCCAAAAAGTGACATGTTCCACTAGTACTTTTGCGGTCAGTTTTACTGCCAGCAAAATCAGCGTCACTATACGAAAAAAGTTGAAAATTATCGGTGCGTGGATAAAATAGACCATACTCAGACGTGCCTTTAATGTATCTTAAAATATGTTTCACAACTTTTAAGTGAGACTCTTTAGGACTTGACTGATATCTAACACACAAACATACACTAAACATAATGTCTGGTCTACTAGCAGTTATATATAAGAGTGAGCCAATCATACCTCGATAGAGTTTTTGATCGACACTCTTACCTAATTCATCTTTGTCAAGGATAGTGGTAGTAGCTATAGGTGTGGTCTTACTACTCGTGCTATCCATGCCAAACCGTTTGAGTAATTCCTTAGCATGTTTTCCTTGATTAATAAATATGCCATTTGGTGACTGCTTAATTTGTAGTCCAAGGAAATAATTGAGTTCACTCATGTGACTCATCTCAAACTTATTTTTCATGGTATTAGCAAACTCTTGACATAAATTACTATTAGTAGAACCAAAGATTATGTCATCTACATATATTTGTATGATTAGGATATCAGTTTCTATTCTCCTAATAAATAAGGTAGTATCTACTTTACCTATTTCAAAACTAGTTTCTAAAAGAAAAGTCTTCAATCGATCATACCAAGAACGAGGTGCTTGTTTAAGACCATATAAAGCCTTTTTCAACTTAAAAACATGATTTGAAAATTGTTCATGTTTGAAACCGGGTGGTTGCTTAACATAAACATCTTTCTTAATAAAACCATAAAGAAAAACACTTTTAACATCCATTTGGAAAAGTGTATAGTTCATAAAACCTGCAAAAGATAATAAGATCCTAATTGATTCTAGTCTAGCAACAGGAGCATATGTTTCATTGAAATCTATGCCTTCTTCTTGATTATATCATTGAGCAACTAATCTAGCCTTGTTCCTAACGACTTGTCCTGATTCATCTAACTTATTTTTGAATACCCATTTGGTACCAATTATAGTATGGTCAGGAGGTCGTGGAACTAAATCCCATACATCATTTCTTATAAATTGGTTTAACTCAACTTGCATGGCATTCATCCAAAATTCATTCTCACAAGCTTCTTATATATTCTTCGGTTCAAAATCCGACAAGAAAGCCTGATGAGAAATCATGTTAACATGAGATCTTGTTTGAATACCACATGAGATGTCACCAATTATTAAGTCATGAGGATGATCTCTAACTTCAGCAAAAGATTTTGGTAAATTCTGAGTCATCACAACAGGATCAGTCTACTTGACTAGTCCATCAGCCGACTGATCCACATCAGTCGACTTGATTTCCTTATCGGTTGACTTATCCGCTAGAGTAGTTTGCTCGAGTGATTTAATTATGTTATTTAAAGGTGATGAATCAGTTTCATCATCTTTAATAATAGTAGATGAAGTCAGAGATTCATCAACTAAAACATGCATGGATTTTTTAATAGTCAAAGTTGACTTAATGAAGATCCTATATGCCTTACTCCTATTTGAGTATCCAATGAAGATACCTTCATTAGATCTAGGATCAAACTTATCTAAATTATCTTTAGTGTTTAAAATGAAACACTTACATCCAAATACTTTAAAATAAGATACCTTAGGAATTCTATCAAAAAATAGTGCATAACATGTTTTCTTAAGCTTAGGCCTAATCAAAATTCTATTTAAAACATAACATACTGTAGCAACAGCTTCAGCCCAGAAGTACTTAGGCAAATTGCTTTCAACAAGCATGGTACGTGCACATCCTTGCAAATTCCTATTCTTTCTTTCGACCACTCCATTTTGTGGTGAAGCTCTAGGAAATGCAAATGAGTGTGTTATACCATTCTTGTTATTCTGAAAATGTTTCATTCTCAAATTCTCCACCATGATCACTTCTAATTGTGACTATGGTTAGAGACTTTTTATTTTGAACCCATTTACAAAAATTTGCAAATTCATCAAAAGAATCATTCTTATGTTTTAAAAAGAAAACCCATGTGAATCTTGAAAAATCATCTACTAAAACAAATACGTACCTACTTTTATTTAAAGAAGCAACTCTAGTAGGGCCAATAAATCCATGTGGATTAATTCGAGAGGCCTACTAGTAGAAATCATTTCTTTTGTCTTAAAAGTAGATTTGATTTGTCTACCTAGTTGACATGCATCACATAACTTATCCTTTTTATAGGATAGTCTTGGTAGCCCTTTAACTTGATTGTACTTAGACAATTTAGCAATATTTTTCATATTCACATGGCCAAATCACTTATGCCAAATCCAAGAATCATTATTAGAAGCTACTAAGCAAAAAACATTCGAAAAAACATTTGATTTTAAACATAACTCATAAATATTATTCTTCCTAAATCCTTGAAAAATTACATTTTGCTTGGTAGAGTCATATATTAAACATGCATCTTTTTCAAAAACAATTTTATATCCCTTATCACACAATTGGCTTATACTTAACAAATTATGCTTAAGACCACTAACAAGAAAAACTTCTTCCATATTAGCGATAGTGTTCTTACCGACCATGCCTATTCCAATAACTTTCCCTTTGTTGTTGTCACTGAATGTGACTGTTCCTCCATCAATCTCTTGAATGGAAGACAAGAGGTTAGCATGACCAGTCATATGCTTGGAGCATCCGCTGTCAAGTATCCACCGTTCTCTTTTAGGTACCTATAAAATAATCATTGTGAATATGGTACCCTTTTTATTGGGTCCGAAAGGGATTAGTTTTTGGAAAACCAAACCCAAAGTAAGTTTGATTTTCCACCAAAAGTAGGATTATAATCTACAGAATTACATACATTAAGAACATACGAATTTATATAAGTAATTCTATCTTTCTGACTCAGGTTGACTAGAACGCATATATTCTTAGTCTATCCAGTCGACTTAATTGAACCTTTCAGTCGACTGTTACAAAAATCCAGTCGAATGGAAAGTGAAATAGGTCGACTTATCTAAGGTTTTCATCTCTTTGAATAAGACTCTGAACCTCTGGACAGACGACTGAAATTGGGCTTCAGTCGTCTGGTCTGAACTACAGAATTACTCTTTTCATTAAAAACAACAGTTTTTGGTTTTTCAAAAAACTCATATAGTTTATTCTTAACACTAGAAATAGATTCAGTTTTAAAACCACTAGTTTTCTTAGAAATATTATGTTTTTCAAGAGACTTTTGAAAATCAAGTCCAAATCTCTTGTTAGATTGCACTTAATTTTGGAGAACTTCATTTAAATTCTCCTTTCCTTTATTAAATTTAGATACATTCTTGGATATCTCTTCATAATTTTTCTTAAGAGATACAAGATCTATATCCAAATTAGAAAGTGGAGAATTTAAAGTCTTGACTTCAACATTTAAGTCAAGATTTTCTTGAGAAAGTATTTGATTAACTTCCTCTAAGTTTTTTACTCTAATTTTCTCCTTCTTAAGTTCTTAAAAAATCTCATTAAAAGCATCTAATTAGTCATTTAAATAAAAGTTATTACTTACCTCGTTTTGTGTAGCCATGAAGCATACATTCGCAACTTCATTTGTCTCTTCATTTTCTTCTTCCGATGAAGAGTCGCTATTGTCCCAAGTTGCTTGATACGCCTTTTTGTTCTTCATGTACTTGTTCTTTGTGTACTTATCATTCTTGAAGTTGGAAGCCTTTCCTTTAGATTATGTCTGTTCTAGTGGGCAATCATTTTTCATATGACCTATTTTGTTACACTTGAAACAAGTGGAAAGTTCATTAGTATCTTTAAATTTGGAATTAAATTTACCTTTCCTTAGAAACTTTTTGAACTTTCTCATGAACATGGCTATTTCTTCTTCATCTTCTTCCTCATCTTCAGAGTCCGACATGACCTTGAAAACGAGTATCTTTTTCTTTGATTTTTGAGGTTCTAGATCCTTCTTGCGTTCTTCAAGTTGTACTTCATATGCCATAAGATTTCCCACAAGATTCTCAAGAGAAAGTTGTGTTAAATCGTTGGCCTCTTCTATGGTGGTGGTCTTCTTCTCCCATTCAGTTGTGTTAAATCGTTGGCCTCTTTCCAAGAGCCACAAGAGAGTTTGTAATATCCATAAACCGTGTGATCATGTCTGACACATTCTCGTTCTCCTTCATGTGGAACATCTCAAACCTGTGAACAAGAACAGATATCTTAGATTCTTTTACTTTATTAGTACGTTCATGAGTTACCTCGAGTGTGTGTCAAATTTGATACATCGTTGTTGCATTGGACACACGATTGAACTCCTCCTTGGTAAGAGCACAAAATAGAGCGTTCATCGCCTTTGCATTGTTCATTGTTTTGCTCTTCATGTCATCGTTCCATTGTGCATAAGAAATTATAGGAGCAGTGTACTCGGTCTCTGTCATGTTCCATATCTCATAGTTGATGGACTGAAGGTAGATCTTCATTCTACACTTCCAATAGTTGTAGTTGGTTCCATCGAATAGAGGTAGCCTTTGTGTGGATTGGCCTTCATGGTATTGGTTCACATTTGAAGTAGATGTCATTGAACTCAACCAGGCTCTGATACCAAGTGTTGGATCCTGTAGGCAAGGCAAATAACACTAGAGGGGCGGGGGGGGGGGGGGGGGGGGGTGAATAGTGTTGTATAAAAAATAATTAAGAAATTGAACTTTTTGTTCTGTCCAGTCGACTTAAAAAGAGAATACAGTTGTAACACCCCAAATTTTTTTTTTTTTCTCCAAACTAAGTCTCCAAATACAATTCTTTTAATTTCTATATCACTTTGATCATGAACTAAGAAAGTTATATTTTAGGAAAAATTTTGACAGAGTCTCCCTTGTAAATTTTGCCCCGAAACACAAAAAGCTTACGGAATTCTGCTCAAAATTCCGTAGCTCACAAACCACATAATATTTTCATGGGCTCCCCAGGCCAAAATGAGCAGATACACACAGGCAATATAATATAATGCTCTGGGGGCCAAACTCATAACGGATTATCAAATATCAATTAAAAACTATGAATTCCTTTGAAAAACGAGGTAAAATCTTAGAAAAATCATTGTAAAACTTACCCCAGAGCCTGGTACTCCACGACGAGATGGGTACGGGTCACCAACATACCACACCACCTCACACTATACTCATCATCGTCATATACAGGCTTATACCCTCATAATACAATTTAAATCATAAATTTCACTATTCCTATAACTAAATAATACAAATTTTTAAAATAAAACGTTATACTACTACTCCACGTCTCACCTCTGCACTGATGAGAACCTGCAACAGTGGGGGACCTAGGGTAGTCCTCAGACTCCCCTAACCCCCCAAACACTAAGGGGTTAGCCATTTCTGGTGTGAGTATAGTTATTAATCAAATAACAAATTAAAATAGTATAAAGAAAATAAATTAAACTTACGAATGCCAAATTAAAATAAGGCAACCTGAATCTTGAATACCACAACATCGTCACTACAATGACATATCAATTTCTCTGCCAAACCTGCATTCACTATTTAATTATCCATAATTTTCCACATTTCATAATACACTTCACATCAACCTCGTATATATATATATATATATATATATATATATATATATATATATATATATATATATATATTTATCTTACATTCGCATAATACGAATATTCATCTTTCTACACTTATCGTCATATCAGCATTTCACTATTTATATTAATATAACTACATGATGTTATTACATCATTTCTCCAACTCTATTTAACCATGCGTTTCGTTTACTTATATTATGTCATCAACACACACATTCATCCTGGAAGTTGTGCCGAGGCAGGTAGTTCCCACTATTTCCACGGAAATAGCAGGCGAGTAGTTCCCCGACACACTTCCAAGGTACACAAACTCATATCACATCATACTTTCTTTAATAACCATTTTCATACCCAATCTCATAATACAGGTATTTATTTTATTATGTTATAAAAGTATCACATCATAAACATATACATCTATTCTCATACTACCACCTTCCTTCATATCTTATGACATAATTACCACATCTCATTGCCCATGCGATTTACTCACATTTCATCACATCATTAACACCTCATTAATTAGAATACTTATATGCATTGCATCAGAACCATGTTTTATAGCTCATTCACATCTTATTATATCACTTTAGTAATTTCTCATTCTTATAAACAATAAATCTTATTATCATTTTCACTTAATCCCCAAACACAATCTGGGGCCACAACATATCACACCCCATAGCCGATAGCTTGGGTAATAATCACCGCACCCCAAACACACAGTTTGGGTAATACCACATCACATCTCAAGCCGATAGCTTGGTTATTAATCACTTCAATCACTTATCATCTTCACTTTACTTTATTTCTCATTTTCATCAATCATTACCACTATTATGTCCACTCACCCTGCGAATTATGCCAAGGCAGGTAGTTCCCACAATTTCCACAGAAATTGCGGGCAGGTAGTTCCTTGACACAATTCCAAGGTACACATACTCATATCAATCTGTATTTACTTTAATGATCCCATACGTAATACAATTACTTTATACTGCTCATAATAACACATGCCTCTTTTACTTTCATTTTAAATTAATCACATACTGAAATTATCATTTCTTTTCATACACAACTCATAACTCGTATCTCTTCATATTCATTTCATTCACAACCACTTTCTTTCACAATCACAATTCCTTTTCCTTTTCTTTACTACCACAATTCACTTTCTTTACTCTTACATTTATTTACACTTAATTATTTTTATTAGTTTGTCGACCAGTGAGCCACAGTATCCCAATATACTGAAAGCCGACAGCCCAGTAAAACACGCGGACCGATGCTCACACAGAGTCTTACTCGTCCGAGGCTACGTCTTCCTCCCAGCCTATGCCAGCGAGGGAACACCGCACCCCAGATAAACTGGGTACTTCCTCGCGACGTCTGTCATCGAGGGAAAAATACCGCACCCCAGGTAAACTGGGTACTTCCTCGCGGCGTCTGTCATCGAGGGAAAAACACCGCACCCCAGATAAACTGGGTACTTTCTCCCAGCCGATAGCCAGGAGGGAAAAACACCGCACCCCAGGTAAACTGGGTACTTCCTCGCGACAGCTGTCATCGAGGGAAACCGGGCCTCAAGCCGATAGCTTGGGCGAAAAACACTGCACCCCAGATAAACTGGGTACTTCCTCCCAGCCGAAGCCAGGAGGGAAAAACACCGCACCCCAAGCCAGTCCTTGGGTATTAGGAGGTCTAGCCCAAACCCCCAGGATTGCTGTAGGTACTGGTCAACAAAATCATCTGTTATTAGCATTAATCATTTCATCTTTTCATTTTACTTTATCACACAAGTGCTTCACTTATTTATTCAAGAATAACTACCACTTTGATTTTAGTCACGTATATTGATAACACATTTAATTAACACTTACCATCTTACCTTTTATCTTACCATTCGATGAACATATGATGTCCACGATATTGATTATCATCTCGTTGTATCATATATATATACATACACCATGTCATTTATCATAGAAACCATCATGTTATTTAATTTACCATAGCATCACCCATTATGAATACCATGTCATTCACTACTTCATTAAATCTCATATAAACATACACCAAGTCATTTATCATATAAACCAAAATGTCATATTATTGCCCATTAATTCATTTCAAACATAGTTAAAACGTAAACATGTACCCAATTATTAATTTCATCAACTATTGCATCACACATCATAATCATCTCTATATATATTACAAATAAACATCACACATGCGGGTTTCCCATCATAAGGGGCCAAAACCACTTATTTCCTCTAATTAAGTCTTATAATATCTAATTATAGCATACTAGCTCATACATCCTGTTTCATATAAGTAAAATCACTTATAAGGGCTTATATGCCCCAAAACATGCACAAACGTGTACTATAATTACACAGATCTTCAAAACATGATCACAATCACTAATTTCGTCTAATTACATCTTATAACATCCATTCATGGCATGCTAGCCCATACATCAGGCTCTGCATATACCCGATTGCCTATATCGGCCTATATACCCCAAAAACATGCACAAAACATGCACGGGGTAAAAATACGCATAAATAATTTAATATATTTAGTTTTTCTACATCAACACATCACATTAACCCATAATATAGGTTTTATATACTTAAAATAGTTAATTTCATCAAATATCTCAAAATCCCATTTTCGGGCCTTAAAAATCCGTATTTTTCGGAAAATTGAATTTTTAGCATAACTTCTATCAAGTATATCGAAATGCCACGAAATTTGGCCACAATATAGAATATACCTAATTACAACATACTCACCTGACGAATCGAGCAAACGATATCCCACGTCCGTCCTGTAGCCAGTCGAAGTTCGACTTTTTTCCACCTAAATAGGAAATTATAGGATCGATTAGTTTAAAACTCAAAACTCAACTTACGAATCTCCAAATTTGAATCCGTCTTCACCCACACGTCACAAATGACATATGTAGGTGAGCTACATCGATAGATTTCGAATTCGGGTTCTAATACAAATACTCCCTGATTGATCGGAGGCTTTCTAATAAGAAAAATTCACATTTTTCTAAATTCCTTAATCCCCTTCGTCCTAATCTCACATATTAGGGTTAATAATAATAATAATACTCAACTACACCTCCGAACCCATCAAATTCTCACTAAATCTCGCTCGAGCATTTCATCGAACACCCGGCGTGCACTTTTCACCTATAGTCTATTTCACTCAATTTAATTGAGCTTAAGCCTATAAAAATCATCCTAAATTTATATTAATACTTTCATAATACTCTACCCCCCCCTCGCATGCATTTTCTACAATTATTTGGATCGAGTTTTCTACCCGATTTCAGAAACTCTATAATTCGAGTCTATACCAAAATCACTACTCCCCATTTTATTCTAATGACTCACTACAATTTTTACCACCATACCAGAGATAATTCTTATAAATATATATCTCTATTTTACAAACCCAAAACCCTAATTTACTAACAATTTGCAATTTCTCTAACAACCCACTAATTTCCCAAATCTTCTACTTCCAACACTTCTAAATCTCTCTACCATCATAATCCTACTCAATAAAACTAACCATACTAAATTTTATACGAATCAATAAAATAGGGTATACCTTTTCGGAATTCTTTCGAAAATCCGATGCTACCACGTTGTAGAGGACCCTTCAATTAGCCTATCCCTCAATTTAATTTGAATTTGGCGAAGAAATCTAGTGGATTTGAGCATGGGAAGGGATGGCCGAATGGGTCGACGCTGCTATCGGTCGGGATCGGGAAAAAGGAAGGAAAGAAAGAAGGAGAAAGAAGAATGGGGGGGTTTTATAAGAAAATAATTTCCAAACTGATCCACTGTGGAAAATATTTACCAAACTGGTCCACTTTCGAAAATATTTATCAAAGTTAGTCCATAACTGGTCCACTTTCGAAAATATTTGGGTTGAGGACAAATTACACTAAGGTGTTCTCCCATTATAGTAGTAGAGATAAAATTATAATAATAATAATATTTTTATAAATGGATATTTACAAATAGACCCCTAGACCTCCGAAATATTTCAAGTAAACCCCAACTCTTTTCTTTAATAGCACAAACAATACAAAATACATTGCAATTATCTCGCAATAATACTTCAAAATTATAAAATAAAATACACAATATTTATTCACATAAAATCTCAACTCATAGCCCCCAACATATCAATAACACCAATCAACCACAAATATCCATACGAATATCAATATAAAAATAATAATAAGAAAATATAGCTTAAAAATAATTCTCACCCCTACAAACTATAAAAACGAAGAACTTTAGGTATTTTAAAATCCGAGGTGTTACATTCTACACACCTCAAAAGAAGCTCGTCCTCGAGCTATGGGGTTTATGAAAATTCCTCGAACAAAGTCAAGATACTTCCTTCACCCCATTACCTAGGATTTCTAGGTACATTATCAGCATCACTACTTCATTGCACTATTGACAACTGAACAACTCGTCGTCTAGTTCGCCGCACTATCGACCTACGATAACCGCTAGTTTCATAGGATATATCACATTCAATGCCACCTCTAGCTAGACTTTAATCTACCACGGCTCCATCACTTGATAGGTCTTTCACACCTTTCTCGACATAGATCAAGAAATTCATCCAGAGTACCCGATATCTCCAAAATAAGCTTCGAACAATATACCACAGTTCCCATTCTTTCTATGACTCTACAGGAGTCTGGGCCATCATACCTCGAGTCTAACTTTTCCCGGTTTCTAAAACGACGTACTCCATGAATAAAGGATACTTTCAAGAATACCCAAATCTTCAATTTCTATCTTCAAAAGGCTTTTGCCGCGAATATGCATTATCATTTCCTTTTGTCAACTACACACCTCAAAAGAGGTCTATTCATGCTAACCTGATAATTAATGTTTATCCTCGTTCCGGTCCATTAAAATATTCTCCTAGAATCTTGATACATCTTCGTGTCACCGTGATAGACAATATACTGAATATAATGGGAAATCTCTATCACCTGCTACCACAAGCCATCCACATCAAGAACACCAAATCTACAATAATAACGAGGATTTCCCCTCTAGAATTCGATTTCGCGTCCTCTGTCACCAACAGAAATTTTGAATCCAAGTTCAACCAATCAGCTGTAGGCAGTAGGATAAACAGCTGTATTGATCAATTGCCCACATCTACAATCGTGCCGCTCTTTGCCACTGAAATAAAATTAATTTGATCCAATGATCTTTAACATCGTCCACTCCTGGGAGGTCATTAAAAGCCAACATCTTCTTTCTATTAATAGCATTCATCACCATATTTCTTCCCCGGTTGGTATTTGATTTCCATACCAAGCTACCATGGTACTCAAGCCACGTTTATTGCCTCCTACTAAAATCATTTACACAAACGAGTGCTCAAACTCTTATAATCACAGAAAAGGTTGAATTATTCTCTGAAAAACTAATTTCTCAACACCTTCAATACATGCCGTACTATTACTAATTTCAAATTTGCGTAATTCACGCACCTCGTATAACCACAACTGCCTCATATATAAGCCACAAGCGTGCCTTCAGGCATCAAACCCCACCTGATCCTATACTACATGCACTCCCTTCTCGGGATGATAATAACATGAGCTGTCGTTAATCTTCCTTTAACTCTTGAAAATATCTTTCCACGCTGTTCGGATCATACCAACGGCTCATTCTTTATAAGAAAATGAGTCATCAGTATAGCAATAATATAAAATCAAGGGATGAACCTCCGATAATAGCCAGTGAAAACCAAGAAACTATGAATTTCCAACACATCCAATGGTTACTTCCCATCTTTTCACCATTTGTAATTCTCTTCAGATTCATAAATACGCCTTCAACAGACACAATGTGTCCCAAAATTCACACTTCTCGCCTCCATAATTGGCAATTTACAGACATAGCATACCACTTTCGGCCCCAACCTATCGATCAGTGCTCCACCATACAGCAATTATACACCAAATATCATTCACATATACAATCATACCCTGTTAGTATAAGGGTGAAAGGCCCAATTCGTCAAATTCATAAAAACTGCAGGGATGTTCGCCAGTCCCAAGATATCACTAAGAACTCATATAATTCATACCGAGTACGAAAAACAATTCCTGAGATGTTTTCCCTCTCTCGGGATTATCTGATAGTACTCGGTGTGCAACTCTAATCGGGAAATTAATGACACTCCCCGCAACTAATCCAACCAATTATCTATTCTCAACAATAAATACTTAATGATCCCCTTACTTAGCACACCTTCTCGGTGAACTATCTTCCTTGTTACAAAACTGCCGAGCGCCCTATGGCGTATCACTTCAACCGATAATCCTTTCCAAAAGCATCACCTCAAATTCTCCTTCATCTCTCCTTATTCCTAAAGTGCTAGAGCACAGGCTGATTTAGAAATAGAAGTCATACCAATATCAAATTAATCTTGAACTTTCACCAGGGTGAGTGACCAAAAACCCCATCGAATAGATTAGAAACTTGGTAAACCACATCAACAATCTCAATCTTTGTCTTAAATGTTTCCACCAAACCCAACGGGCATAATCTTCGTCGTCCAAGGCATTATAAATAATCAAAACTGGGTTTCATCGGGCTGCCTCACCCGAATCCTCCCTGCACCATACCCCAACTACGCAGATGACCTACATACCCTTCTACAACCAATCAATCTTCCCAAATATGGGATAAAACCATAACCACACATCACTCCTCAATATATAAAATATACACCTACAGAACATATGTCCATAGGACCTACACCAGATCTCCTGGGAATAGTCCCTTACGGCCCACAACAATCAATTTACTATAATACTCCAATAGTGTGCAAATTCACACTGGGATTTCTACAGAAATCAACCCATATGCAGGGTCATGAAAGGAAATGCTGACTCAAGGTCAGACCAAAGTCTAGTGGGGATCACACCATTCCACGATAGAATCCATTCTTCAACAAAACACCCACATAAACCACACTCTCTATCTCCAACTAAGCATTAATGAACCCATACTCACATAGCAAGATCACTAGGATTAACAAATTCCTAGTTAACCTAAGCTCTGATACCAAACTGTAACACCCCAAATTTTTTTTTTTTTCTCCAAACTAAGTCTCCAAATACAATTCTTTCAATTTCTATATCACTTTGATCATGAACTAAGAAAGTTATATTTTAGGAAAAATTTTGACAGAGTCTCCCTTGTAAATTTTGCCCCAAAACACAAAAAGCTTACGGAATTCTGCTCAAAATTCCGTAGCTCACAAACCACATAATATTTTCATGGGCTCCCCAGGCCAAAATGAGCAGATACACACAGGCAATATAATATAATGCTCTGGGGGCCAAACTCATAACGGATTATCAAATATCAATTAAAAACTATGAATTCCTTTGAAAAACGAGGTAAAATCTTAGAAAAATCATTGTAAAACTTACCCCAGAGCCTGGTACTCCACGACGAGATGGGTACGGGTCACCAACATACCACACCACCTCACACTATACTCATCATCGTCATATACATGCTTATACCATCATAATACAATTTAAATCATAAATTTCACTATTCCTATAACTAAATAATACAAATTTTTAAAATAAAACGTTATACTACTACTCCACGTCTCACCTCTGCACTGATGAGAACCTGCAACAGTGGGGGACCTAGGGTAGTCCTCAGACTCCCCTAACCCCCCAAACACTAAGGGGTTAGCCATTTCTGGTGTGAGTATAGTTATTAATCAAATAACAAATTAAAATAGTATAAAGAAAATAAATTAAACTTACGAATGCCAAATTAAAATAAGGCAACCTGAATCTTGAATACCACAACATCGTCACTACAATGACATATCAATTTCTCTGCCAAACTTGCATTCACTATTTAATTATCCATAATTTTCCACATTTCATAATACACTTCACATCAACCTCGTATATATATATATATATATTTATCTTACATTCGCATAATACGAATATTCATCTTTCTACACTTATCGTCATATCAGCATTTCACTATTTATATTAATATAACTACATGATGTTATTACATCATTTCTCCAACTCTATTTAACCATGCGTTAAGTTTACTTATATTATGTCATCAACACACACATTCATCCTGGAAGTTGTGCCGAGGCAGGTAGTTCCCACTATTTCCACGGAAATAGCAGGCGAGTAGTTCCCCGACACACTTCCAAGGTACACAAACTCATATCACATCATACTTTCTTTAATAACCATTTTCATACCCAATCTCATAATACAGGTATTTATTTTATTATGTTATAAAAGTATCACATCATAAACATATACATCTATTCTCATACTACCACCTTCCTTCATATCTTATGACATAATTACCACATCTCATTGCCCATGCGATTTACTCACATTTCATCACATCATTAACACCTCATTAATTAGAATACTTATACGCATTGCATCAGAACCATGTTTTATAGCTCATTCACATCTTATTATATCACTTTAGTAATTTCTCATTCTTATAAACAATAAATCTTATTATCATTTTCACTTAATCCCCAAACACAATCTGGGGCCACAACATATCACACCCCATAGCCGATAGCTTGGGTAATAATCACCGCACCCCAAACACACAGTTTGGGTAATACCACATCACATCTCAAGCCGATAGCTTGGTTATTAATCACTTCAATCACTTATCATCTTTACTTTACTTTATTTCTCATTTTCATCAATCATTACCACTATTATGTCCACTCACCCTGCGAATTATGCCAAGGCAGGTAGTTCCCACAATTTCCACAGAAATTGCGGGCAGGTAGTTCCTTGACACAATTCCAAGGTACACATACTCATATCAATCTGTATTTACTTTAATGATCCCATACGTAATACAATTACTTTATACTGCTCATAATAACACATGCCTCTTTTACTTTCATTTTAAATTAATCACATACTGAAATTATCATTTCTTTTCATACACAACTCATAACTCGTATCTCTTCATATTCATTTCATTCACAACCACTTTCTTTCACAATCACAATTCCTTTTCCTTTTCTTTACTACCACAATTCACTTTCTTTACTCTTACATTTATTTACACTTAATTATTTTTATTAGTTTGTCGACCAGTGAGCCACAGTATCCCAATATACTGAAAGCTGACAGCCCAGTAAAACACGCGGACCGATGCTCACACAGAGTCTTACTCGTCCGAGGCTACGTCTTCCTCCCAGCCTATGCCAGCGAGGGAACACCGCACCCCAGATAAACTGGGTACTTCCTCGCGACGTCTGTCATCGAGGGAAAAACACCGCACCCCAGGTAAACTGGGTACTTCCTCGCGACGTCTGTCATCGAGGGAAAAACACCGCACCCCAGATAAACTGGGTACTTCCTCCCAGCCGATAGCCAGGAGGGAAAAACACCGCACCCAAGGTAAACTGGGTACTTCCTCGCGACAGCTGTCATCGAGGAAAACCGGGCCTCAAGCCGATAGCTTGGGCGAAAAACACCGCACCCCAGATAAACTGGGTACTTCCTCCCAGCCGAAGCCAGGAGGGAAAAACACCGCACCCCAAGCCGGTCCTTGGGTATTAGGAGGTCTAGCCCAAACCCCCAGGATTGCTGTAGGTACTGGTCAACAAAATCATCTGTTATTAGCATTAATCATTTCATCTTTTCATTTTACTTTATCACACAAGTGCTTCACTTATTTATTCAAGAATAACTACCACTTTGATTTTAGTCACGTATATTGATAACACATTTAATTAACACTTACCATCTTACCTTTTATCTTACCATTCGATGAACATATGATGTCCACGATATAGATTATCATCTCGTTGTATCATATATATATACATACACCATGTCATTTATCATAGAAACCATCATGTTATTTAATTTACCATAGCATCACCCATTATGAATACCATGTCATTCACTACTTCATTAAATCTCATATAAACATACACCAAGTCATTTATCATATAAACCAAAATGTCATATTATTGCCCATTAATTCATTTCAAACATAGTTAAAACGTAAACATGTACCCAATTATTAATTTCATCAATTATTGCATCACACATCATAATCATCTCTATATATATTACAAATAAACATCACACATTCGGGTTTCCCATCATAAGGGGCCAAAACCACTTATTTCCTCTAATTAAGTCTTATAATATCTAATTATAGCATACTAGCTCATACATCCTGTTTCATATAAGTAAAATCACTTATAAGGGCTTATATGCCCCAAAACATGCACAAACGTGTACTATAATTACACAGATCTTCAAAACATGATCACAATCACTAATTTCGTCTAATTACATCTTATAACATCCATCCATGGCATGCTAGCCCATACATCAGGCTCTGCATATACCCGATTGCCTATATCGGCCTATATACCCCAAAAACATGCACAAAACATGCACGGGGTAAAAATACGCATAAATAATTTAATATATTTAGTTTTTCTACATCAACACATCACATTAACCCATAATATAGGTTTTATATACTTAAAATAGTTAATTTCATCAAATATCTCAAAATCCCATTTTCGGGCCTTAAAAATCCGTATTTTTCGGAAAATTGAATTTTTAGCATAACTTCTATCAAGTATATCGAAATGCCACGAAATTTGGCCAAAATATAGAATATACCTAATTACAACATACTCACTTGACGAATCGAGCAAACGATATCCCACGTCCGTCCTGTAGCCAGTCGAAGTTCGACTTTTTTCCACCTAAATAGGAAATTATAGGATCGATTAGTTTAAAACTCAAAACTCAACTTACGGATCTCCAAATTTGAATCCGTCTTCACCCACACGTCACAAATGACATATGTAGGTGAGCTACATCGATAGATTTCGAATTCGGGTTCTAATACAAATACTCCCTGATTGATCGGAGGCTTTCTAATAAGAAAAATTCACATTTTTCTAAATTTCTTAATCCCCTTCGTCCTAATCTCACATATTAGGGTTAATAATAATAATAATACTCACCTACACCTCCGAACCCATCAAATTCTCACTAAATCTCGCTCGGGCATTTCATCGAACACCCGGCATGCACTTTTCACCTATAGTCTATTTCACTCAATTTAATTGAGCTTAAGCCTATAAAAATCATCCTAAATTTATATTAATACTTTCATAATACTCTACCCCCCCTCGCATGCATTTTCTACAATTATTTGGATCGAGTTTTCTACCCGATTTCAGAAACTCTATAATTCGAGTCTATACCAAAATCACTACTTCCCATTTTATTCTAATGACTCACTACAATTTTTACCACCATACCAGAGATAATTCTTATAAATATATATCTCTATTTTACAAACCCAAAACCCTAATTTACTAACAATTTGCAATTTCTCTAACAACCCACTAATTTCCCAAATCTTCTACTTCCAACACTTCTAAATCTCTCTATCATCATAATCCTACTCAATAAAACTAACCATACTAAATTTTATACGAATCAATAAAATAGGGTATACCTTTTCGGAATTCTTTCGAAAATCCGATGCTACCACGTTGTAGAGGACCCTTCAATTAGCCTATCCCTCAATTTAATTTGAATTTGGCGAAGAAATCTAGTGAATTTGAGCATGGGAAGGGATGGCCGAATGGGTCGACGCTGCTATCTGTCGGGATCGGGAAAAAGGAAGGAAAGAAAGAAGGAGAAAGAAGAATGGGGGGTTTTATAAGAAAATAATTTCCAAACTGATCCACTGTGAAAAATATTTACCAAACTGGTCCACTTTCGAAAATATTTATCAAAGTTAGTCCATAACTGGTTTACTTTCGAAAATATTTATCAAAGTTAGTCCATAACTGGTCCACTTTCGAAAATATTTGGGTTGAGGACAAATTACACTAAGGTGTTCTCCCATTATAGTAGTAGAGATAAAATTATAATAATAATAATATTTTTATAAATGGATATTTACAAATAGACCCCTAGACCTCCGAAATATTTCAAGTAAACCCCAACTCTTTTCTTTAATAGCACAAACAATACAAAATACATTGCAATTATCTCGCAATAATACTTCAAAATTATAAAATAAAATAAACAATATTTATTCACATAAAATCTCAACTCATAGCCCCCAGCATATCAATAACACCAATCAACCACAAATATCCATACGAATATCAATATAAAAATAATAATAAGAAAATATAGCTTAAAAATAATTCTCACCCCTACAAACTATAAAAACGAAGAACTTTAGGTATTTTAAAATCCGAGGTGTTACAACAGTTGACTGAGGCGTCAGATAAGAAGAGTATTTTATACATGTCTGATCAATCGACTTATAGAGGAAACTCGGTCAACTTACCAGACAAGTGTTCGAAGAGTATTTTATACAAGTCTGATCAGTCGACTTATAGAGGATACTCGGTCGACTTGCCAGATAAGTTTTCGAATAATACACAGAAAAAAATTGAAATGCAAGTGAAGAAAATACAACCACAGAGAGAGTCAACCACAGAGTACACAGCGATGTATCCTGCTTTGGTCCTCCCGACCTACATCCAGTCCCCAAGCAACCCACTTGAGATTTTTCACTATTCTTGAAAAAAAAACATGAATACCCTACGACGTTTGACAACAACCTTGCCAAACCCGTCGATCTCTCTCACCACTAGAGAGAGCACACCCACTCTACAACATAGAGCCCTACTCTCCAACCGAGAGGACCACTCTCACAATCCGAGAGTGAAAACAACAACAAAAGAGTTACAACAACCTATAGCCTTGTTTGTGATTTGTGATTTTTGTATGGTGGCTAATAGGTCAACTTATGAAATCAGTCTAAAACGAATTCGATATACTAGACTGATTTTCAGAGAACCAAGACTTAGAGATTATGAATGCTTTTGGAATGCTTGTTCTTTTCAAAACCAAAAGCTTGAAAACTTAATAAACAAATGCTTGGAACCTTTTCATTATGATTCCTATGCTCTATTTATAGAGAGAAATCATAGGAACGTTGAAGAAAAGATTCTAAAACCGAATTAAAACGGATAGAAATTGTTTTGAATTTGAAAAACAAGTTTTGAAATCAGAAAACTGTCGAAACGACTTGAACATTCGACTGGGTTGCCATATTGAATCGACTAGCCAGAGTTTGAATGAGTTCAGACAGTTCCGTACTAGGACAGTCGACTGGTGCCAAATAGCGCTCGACTGGTACTTAACAGCTGAACTTATTCAAACTTGTTTCGATCTTTTTAAGTTGGTAAAATACTCAATTATTAAAAGATATGTGTGAGTGTGTGTGACAAGGCTATTACAGCATTCTAAGACTCAAAGAATAAAAAGTTACAATTGTTACAAGACACTTAATATAACACATTTGAAGCACTTGAGTCTTGTCTTGAACTTGAGTCTTTGACTAGAGCTTGAGCCAATGTCGTTATAACTTGAAGCTTGCTTGATCAATGTGGCTTGAACTAAGTTCTTTGTGGCTTGATCAATTCTCTTTGAAAGCTTCGTTGAATCAACTTCGCCTTTGTGTATTACACCAAGGTATTGATCTTTATACACTCTGTAATATATAAGTGATAGCACAACTTTGCATTGTGTTGTAGTCATTAAAACTAAGAATCAACAGAGGCGTCACAGCCTCCAGTTACACTTATCCAATCACCACATCTAGTTTAGCATATCAAAAATCCACCTCTTATACCTCAGTCCCGACAATCGACAGAGCCAACATAACAAGCCTATTATCAGCCCCCGTTCAAGCCAGGTCATCTCCTGAGACCTCCACCTGTCCCAATGAAACTAACAGAGTCAATCAAACTTCCTACTTAACAAGAATATTATAAACCTCCATTTCAACCAGGCCAGTTGTTGAGGCGTCCTCTCCTCTACCCATGAGGACAATGGAGACAACTATTCTTTCCACTCTGGAGTTCTATTATCAACCTTCGTTCCAACCGGGTGAGCTTATGAAGCCTCCTCCTCAGCAAGTCACCATCATGCCCCAGTACCCTCATACATCTTCATCGTCTTCCAAGGGTCATCACATTATCCAAAGTCTTGTTACACTCAGTGGTCCTGGTTTAACGCCAATTCCTATGCCAGAGTTACAGCAACAACCTGAGCGCAGGAAGATTACTATAGTCAGGGTTCCGCAGAAGTCTCTGGCCCCGGCAACAATTGTTCCCCTTCCTACAGAATCTGAGCTGAGGTAGGCCACTACAATTGTGGTTCCTTAGAAAATATCGGAACCCGAGGAAGTCGTTCAACCTCGCCCGAGTCTGAGCGTAGAGAGAGTATCACAGTAGAAAGAGTTCTGCTAGAGAGTATCGATAGTTGTCCTTCCGTCGCTCGTGCCAATGATTCCAGACATGCCTTTAGTAGCTCTACTAGAAAGAGTCCCCTTTCCCATGCCAGTTATTATGGATACACTTCCCGTAGCTTAGCTAGAAAGTGTCCTTCCACTGGCACCAATTATCGAAGACACAATTCAGTAGCTTGGTCAGTACAGATTCTTCATCTAGTACCAGTCACTGGAAAAACTAATTTAGCGACCCAGTTCGGAAAGATTCTTCCACCAAGGGAACAACCCATTGAAATTGAGGAAACCCAAGTTCTTACAAAGAATAACAGGGGGGAGGAAAATGAGTCCAGTTATGGCATTGTCGAACATCTCAGAAAAACTTCTGCTAAGATCTCCATTGCCGACCTTGTCACATGCTCTCCACTTCACCACAAGGCGATCTTGGATATCCTTTATCGTTCTTTTGTGAGACAAAACATTCTCCCTGAGTCTCTGAGGAAGATAGCACTTGCAGCCTTCAGTGCTCCACTAATCTCCTTCTCCGATAAGAAGTTGGCCAAGCCAAAGTTTCGCGCAAGAGCGCCCCATGTAATAATTACCCTAAACAACCACATTGTGCCAGGAGTGTTGATCGATACCAAGGCATCTTTAAATGTGCTACCCCTTTCAACTTTACGGGCAGTCGAGGTAGACGAAATAGATCTAACTCCTATTTCTGCTACAATTGCAGCCTACCGCCATAGAAAAAAAACTCATCCACAACAAGATACAGTTGAAAATCGGGATAGGGCCCACAAGTATCCTCTTCAAATTATTCGTCATTGATGCCCCATCTTCTTTGGGCTTATCCTAGGAAGACATTGGCTGAATAACCTTGGGGCGATCTCATTTTATCGTTATTAGTGCACCAAGTTCCCTTTTCGAGATAAGGTAGTTAGAATTAGGAGCGATGTCCCATGTCATGAACATAATTTGCTTCAGGGAACACCAACCACTCAGCAAGTGAAGCTAATTCGACGCAATACCAGTCAGACAATTTTCTCATCACAGCAGCAAACCCTTGGATCAATTCCCAACATACTCACATCACACAATACCGGAGGTAAATACTCTTCGCTCTCACAAGGGGACAAAAGAAAAAGCTCCCGACATCAGCAGTTGGACTTTATAGTACAAGATTGAGCACGAACCAAGAACTCATATAGGGGACATTCTAACAAGGCATAACCGTTCTCGTACCACTTTTCTTTATTAGGGGCAAAGAAGGCCTTGGTTGCCAAAAAGAACCACACTATCGAGAGGACGAGGTATAAATTTGGCAAAAGGCCTCATAGATGGCACTTGTCCACTCATTTCATCAAGGAAGGAGAGGTCAGACATTCTAGTTCATCAATATAGGATCCACCGAGATGACCTCGCCCACCAGATCCACCTAGAGATCCTCAGGATCTAGCCTTATAAGTTGCACTATATGGCCCTCACACGAAGCATTGATTGAATTGTCCAAAAGATTTTGAATTCTTTTGGGATGAGATAGAGGAAGTATGCAAAGAATTTTCAACTATGTGGGAGAGCAATATGCCTCTAGACAATATGATTGAACCCGTGTTTCGGAAGTCTATATTAACACTCGTAGAGCTTCCCAAGGAGGATTCGGGACCTCAATCTACTATGCCACATCCTCAGATAGATTCACCTGCTCAGTATACTGCCTCTGAATGGCTCAAAGATGACCCCTATCTCACTAGCAGGGTTCCTTACGAAGATTATCATTAGGAAAAAAAAGTTTTCCACCTCAAATTGAGAAAGATACTAGGATTTTGATTCTTCTACAGATTCAGACACAGAGTTTCATGACAATCCCCCCTGGGGGCATCCTTTCCCCTCTGAACATTTAGATGCACAGTTCCATGCCGAGCCCCCTGGGGGGCACCCTTTTCCCTCTGACGCGGACTTCTCAGAGTTGTATGCAACTCCTATATGCCCCTCCGAGCTGGGACCTTCAGTGCCCCTCCTTGGCAGGACATTTTCTCAAAGCATGATCCAATGAGCACAGATGAGGGCCTCATGTTCCACGTGTTCTAGCCACCTCCAAATAGTTAGCACGATGTGTCCATAATTTTTGAATACGACGATGATCGTCTTGATCAGGGCTCAACTTTTAGCCCGTTCAAAAGAAATAATCCCATCTGGGGATGAATGGACAACTAGGAGTATGACGGAGACTCTCCATCAAAAAGTGGTACCACCGGGTGTCGCTCCTCCTCTGCATTAAGATGCCTCCCAGGGGCAGATTCCAGAGGGGAAACCCTCGGGCTCTATAAATAATGTAATAATTTTATTTATGCATTTCCTAGTTTTTCATATATATCATCTACTTTAATACCTGCCATTCTTTTAGAAAGTCGGTTTGTCTCACCATGCCTGCATCAGATGATCTCACAGATATTCTCGATTAAAGTGATCCCTCGATACCTGACCTAAAACTCTTATCACCCATTGGGTTTTACAAAAGGTCCTAGTGTAAAAAATTTGTTAGATGTATCGGGAGATACTTAAGGAGAATGCTCGAATATGTGCAAGGCAGAACAGTCGGAGCCATCGAGGTTACTGATGAAATTAACTATTGTGCAGATAAAGATCCAAATCCAATCTATGAAATAGATGTCGAAGACGAACATGAAATTCCTAACATGGCTTTATTTCAATAAGTCGTTAAACAGTTTGGCAAGCAAACGCAAGCCGCGGCCTAGAAGATCGAAGAAACCAATCTCGTTACCAAGAAGGACCCCAGGAATATTTTAACCAGGGCATCCTTACCACCTGAAGTGTGGGAACCATTGATCAAGCAAAAAACAAGGGTTAGGGTTAGGGTTTTAGGAGGCAAAAACAAATGTTTTTTCTCTAAAATTTAGACACTAAAACTCTCTCTTTTTCCATATCTTCTCTAGTTTTTTTAGAATTCTAAAATAGAGAATAGTTAGAACTCATATAATCAATAGGTGTTGTTATATTTTTTTTCTCTCATTTAGAATAGATTAGTCTCTCATCTCCCAACATATTTTCTCTTTTTACTTTCTTTTATTTTGGAGTAAGAAGTTTTAGGAGTCGGGAGAGCCTTCTTCAAAGGGGAGTTTCTCAAACTCTTTTCTTGTTATCTCTCTCTTTTTTTAATTTTATTTTAGCATATTTTGTATGAAAGGTGCCTCTTTTCCAAAAAAGATCCCATACTTCCTTCATTTTATCTCTCTACTTTGTATAATAAATTATTTCTACTCATTTTCTTAGCCTACAATT
This sequence comes from Hemerocallis citrina, assembly GCA_017893485.1. Classification (NCBI taxonomy): domain Eukaryota; kingdom Viridiplantae; phylum Streptophyta; class Magnoliopsida; order Asparagales; family Asphodelaceae; genus Hemerocallis; species Hemerocallis citrina. The sequence goes on from CM030358.1 coordinate 255,643,662, forward strand.
GTTAGTTAGGGTTAGTCTCTACTTACTTCTAATTTGTATTCTAGCAATTTTAGATTAGATTTAGTTTACTTTCTTACTCTCTTTAATTTACACTTGTTGTCTGTATTTTTAGGTGTTGGTTTTAGATTATAGATTGCATATTGCATAGTTTTTCATTCTAGATTGCATATTAGGTATTTGTGCAGTTACACTAAGACATCATTCACATAATGATTGTACGGTTTGCATGTTTGCTTAGTTTCCTTTGTCCTCTTAGCATAAAGATTTGATCTTTGTCATATTCGCATATTTCTTAGAATATTTTCATAATGAAAATCATAACTTTTGCACATTTGCATACTTCTCACCACCTTTTTATTCCAAAAAACACATATTTTTTCACTACTCCCATATTTTTGCATACATCATCTTTTCACTTTAGGTTGTTAGTTGAAGAATAAACTTCCAGTTTGTTCTTTACCACAAAACTAGCACCTTTAGTCTACTACTACATTTTTACTACATTTTCGTGTTTTACACAAATACACATATTCACTCCATAGAGTGTCGGGAGGATTATTGCTAGCCTCCCCATGTCGAATCACCGACGTGGTAAGATTCCCTACCATTTTCACTTTATTTGCATTTTACTTGGGATAGATGCTACACTTCACTCTTATTGATTAGGCATCTTTCTTTCTTTATTTTGTAGGGATTACATACACATCTTGTTAGCAGATTGACTTGTTATCTTGCATAGCATCCACAAAGAATCTAGACCGAGGACGAGCCTACTTCATCTCCCCATTAGGCACTCTTTTTCCCGACTTCGATTGGGTCATGGGTGGCAATCGCGATCACTTCGCATCGTTTCCGGTGGTGTGGGCCGGCGGTAGGTTGTTCTCATACTTCCACTACAAAGAGAATAGGGATAACCCTATGCTTTTTTGGGGCAATCCTGGCATTTTTAAACATCGGGCTTGATACGGGCAGCGTTTCAAAAAACGCCGCCGCAAGTGCCGAGGATGCAAAAGAGCTTTCCCGGCATTTTCAAAAGCCAGGGTAGCTATATTAGCTATCATGGTGTTTGAAAACACAGGGTTCGGCTATTATTATTATTTTTTTTTTTTTGGGTTTGTTTGTCCATGTGATTTAAGAAATAATCAAGTACACTCAAGAATACAAGTTCTCATACAACACAAATCAATAAGCAATTCATTCCAAGCAAGCTACACTCAAGAATACAAGTCTTCATACAACACAAACCATAGGTCTCTCACACTACATACAAATCCAGTCACCCTCCTTCCATTTTAATGAAGTGACTACTATATGTCGTAGAATTCACAGCCAAGCATAGACACTGCATATAACTCCTATTTCCCGGATCTGTATTTTTATACTGTATTTTGCCCCATTGTACTCTTTTATCTATTTGAGATCCTGCTTTTTGTTTCCGTTCGAATAAAAATCATTTTGACGTTTCAATTCAATTTTCGGTGACTTCGTCTAATTCAATTGTATGTGCTCTTTTGTCGTTCTTCATGAAGAGTGAGCCGTTCTATGTCATTTATCTCTTTATTCCCCATTTTAATACATTTTGACAAATTCTCCAGTTGGATCCCTCTCAAAACGGATATTCTAATACCCAAAAAACCAAAACCCTATACTATATAAACCCTAACCCTAACCCTAACCCCTACCCTATTCTGTTTAACCTCAAAGCCTCCGCCGTTTTCTTCTTCTTCCTCCAGTCTCTGCCTCCAACGCCAAGACCCAATTCCCTGCCTCCGATCGCCTCTCCGTCAATCTCCTCATCCCCATGACCTTCACCCTCGTCAACCACCACCAGCGCAGCACCAATCCACCGCCATCATCTACCATCGATCACCTTCGCCAACACCAAAATCCCGAACCCAACTCTCGACAACCATTGCCTCCGCCATTAACCATTGCCAATACCTCCTTGCCCTCCGACCATCCACTCACCCTCTCATCCTCCTCACCTCGCGACCACCATCATCGCCAACCTCCGAACAATTCCCCCGCCATCGCTCCCCTGTTTCGAGCACGAAGAACACAGTCGCCGCCAACTCGATGCGTGCCACCCCATCGCGATCTTCGTCGTCTTCGACTGCTCCCCAGTCGAACCCCGACCACGCGCCATCGTCGTGCCACCTGCGCTGAAGTTCCGCTCACTTTCCCGCTAGCTGCAGTCGCGAGGAAGAAGATGCCTCGCCGTTGGTTCGATTCGCTGTTTCCTGTTCACCCACAGCAGATCCGAAGAAGCTGTCCCCTATTCTGGCCTGATCCGCTGTGTAGGAGGCTGCCCATTAGTTCGATCGGCTGTCCCGTGTTTTAGCGCAACAGATCCTGCGTTGCTATTCGCTCTTCGGGCGGGATCCGGTGTGGGGGATTCACTCTTTACTGTTGATCTTTGCACGTGCTTCGTACGTACTTTTGGGAGATTTTGCCCGGAGTTTTTCGATCCCATTTTCTTCAACTATTGGATCTAATCGTCGTCAAATCAGGCAAGTATTCATCTCGTACATATTTTTGTTTTAGTACAAGCGCTAATTTGAAAATACCGCAAATAGTTAGTAGTTGTGACTCCTCCTTGACTTTTCGTTGTTGATCAAATTTAATCCTCATCAATTTCATAATCTTAAGAGTCACAACAATTTTATTGTATTATATTATAACTACTTGGACTCATTTTATCTCCTAAACACATGAACACATTAAACTAAGGAACCATAGATTTGTAAATGTGAGTTATATCTTGTATGTGATGAACTTGCACCCTTTGAGTTGAGAAATAAATATTACTTACTGTTTTGATAACCATTATCCCGTATTTATATCACACATTAACCTAGACGCCTAATAACCAATTTTCATGTAACCTATACTCGTAAGACATTCCCACATGTTTCTATTCTGGACCTTTCTATGCTGTTTTGATCTATTTAACATCAGAATCTGAACCCGAGCCATAGTAAATGTAGATCTAAATGTCTAGATGTTGATAGCCTCAGAATTTTTCGATTTCACGTTGCGGTCTAGGAGTTATTGCAGTTTTACTGCAGCTGCGTCGTTAGTCGCAGATTCGCAAAACTGCTGCACACCTTAAGGTTGCAAATTAATTTAACTATGTTAACAGTAAGCATTTGACTCGAAATTTTATATGCTGTTGCTGGACACCCTATAGAACCTTCCCAAATTTTCTTAAAGTTAATTAACATTATTTCAACACTGTTTCTCATATATGAATTCAGATACACATTCTGCCTGAACACTTTAGCTGTGTAATTCGCTGTTTTGACACATGTTCCCACCACTTCCATGTACCTTAATTATATGTATTGGAACCGGGCAGGAATCTAGTTTCTAGACCAACTGACGGATCTACTTTTGCTATCTCGTAGCAATGGGAATCACAGATTTGGTACAGCAACATTGTGCTGTCTAGATTTGAGATTTTCATTGTTCGTGTTATTCTTATTCATGTCGACCCTCGAATATGCCATATAAATATCTTAAACTTGTCCCATGTCCATGACCATGATTTCTTTACTTGTTTCACACACTTGCATGCTTACTTGATAAAAATTAATAAATGTAACAAGCCGGGGTTTAAGGAAAAGACTATGGTAGTGGACAATATAGGTAAGTGTACTCGGAAGGGGGCCTGTATTTCCCAAATACTTGGTTCATGAACTTGTTGTATCTTGATCGATTCAGGGAGTCATTTACTTGGCTCATGAACTTGTTTGATTCATGAACCCATTGTGCGGTTCTTGAACTTGTTAGTGGATTCGCAAACTTACTTCGGGAACTTGTTATTATTTTCCGATTCATAAACCATGGCTTGCTTGATACTTGATACCTTAGTACGCTGCCCTATAGACTCCATTACTAGGTCTAAACGTAACTGATTTGCTTGTAGCAACCATGTAGTAAAAGTATGGATGCATGAAGTGCTACCTAGATAGTAATCACCACAAGACTTGAACATGAAACTTGAACTCGATACCTATTTACTTAATACTTGGTGACATGATACATGAAACATGATGCATGAGACTTGAAACATGAAACTTGAACTTGATATATGTTACTCGATACTTGATAACTTGTTACTTGAGACTTGACACTTGAATATTATATTTGACACTAGACTTGACAACTTGATACTTGACACTAGACTTGACACTTGTTACATGACACTAGACTTGAGACTTGTCACTTGATGTTAGATACCCCTACAGGTTCACTTGCCACTTGCTTTCCCATTAGTATTTGTTATCCAGCCTGTATACTTGAGTTGTTCTTCTTGCTAGCTAGTTCTTAGATTTCCACTACTTGTTGTACCCATTACTTGTACTCGTTTTTACTATTTGTGGCCCTAACTTGCACTAAGGGAGTTTTCTCTTGTCTTCTCTACTTTTCCTTTTTTATATTTATTAAGCAGACCTTGGAGACGTGCTACCTGCTGGAATCAGTGAGCAGACGTTCTAGGCCTTGCTTGGGAAAAACTTTCTTTTATCATTTTGTTTTGTAATTGAGTTAATTCATTTGTTGTTGCTTAGAACTTGTAACGGGCTTATGTTCCCGAGTTTTGACTTGGTCCAGACTTAAAACTATTTAGATATTATTATTTGTTTCATTTGTTTTCCAGTTGTTTAATAAATTATTCATGCATGCTTGGTGGTATGTATATCTTGTTATATTCTTGTTGTGATGCTGAGTCGATCCTACAGCTTATGGATGATGTTAAAATCATTCGTTGGGCTTCGTCACGCGCTCGTATTCCATGTTTTTGGGAAGCGGGGCGTAACAAGGTTTTTAGTGGTATTAGAGCTCAGGTTTGGCTAATGTGTTAGCTTGACTAATACATTAGACAGGCTTGACTCAGTCAGGATTAACTCAACATTAAACAGGCCATGCAACCACATGAATAATTTGATAATCAACTTGATCTGGACAGTAGTCTTATTCCATTCATTTTGGATCCCTTCATATTCAATTCTTTGATTCTTTGCTTCCTTCCACCTCTTACTGTCATCCTGATTTGTTGATTCCTTATTGGGTACAAATTTATTCTTTGCGTACCCATATTCTTTTGATTCCGGTGCAAACAATCTCTGATTTTCTACTTGCCTCGTTAACTCCTTCTTATTTCAACTCGTGTGTCGTTCATTGCTTTCCCTGCCTTGCAATCATTTTTATTTGTTGATTCATATTGAGTATCATGTTGGTTATTTCTTCCTTACTATATTCTCTTCAATTCCGATTTTGCCCTTTGTCCTTCTTCCTTCGTATTCAATTCCTTAATTTTCTTTTGTCCCTTCTAGTCATCCTCCTCTTTAACTCTTTATTGGGTGTATCTTCATTTTCCGCCTACCTATTTTTCTCTTTATAATTATTTTTCCGAATACTTTCTATACTTCGATTATTAATTATTATATTTATTTTCGACCTTCTATAAAAATGTTTCTCAACAAAGATTTTGTTATTCCGAACAATGGTGTATTTGAACTTCACTTTTCATTTTTGATCGACTATATATTTCTATTGGATTATTTTGATAAGACAAATTCTTATTTTGTTGTATAATGCTATTGTTACTACTATTATTATTATTGCTATTATTTTCATTATCATTACTAGTATTATTATTGTTGTTACTACCATTGATATTCTTATTGTTGTTTTCACTAATTTATTTTTATTGTTAATATTAAATTACTTTCACAAAAATGATGAATCCCAAACTATATTTTATCTTGCATTACTACTTTTTCTAGTGTTGTTAATATTCCAATATTATTGATATTATTGTTATTATTGTTATCATTCCTTTAGTGATTACTGTTATTATTATTGTTATGATCATTGTTATTATCATTGTTATTCTTATTGTTATTAGTAACGATATTTTTGCAATTATTATTGTTATTGGTATTATTATTTTTATCGTTACTATTATTATTATTATTATTTTGTTTTGAGCCCGAGCATGCTCAATTTTATATACATTTCACCATTTCGGTGCAACCTAATGTCGAGATGGCAAATATGCAACTCGATGTCAATGGAGGCAAATTGCAACTGGATATTGGGGAGGCAAAATATGCAACCGAATATCCAGACGGCGACCTGCAACCTGATGTCGTGAAGGCAAACATGCAACTCGATGTTAAGGAGGCAAAATTTTTTACTTATTTGCTAATTGATATTTCAAGACTTTTTACTTATATAATGAAATTAATGGTAAAGAAATATTTTCTTTATGATATTTTGTTTATACAGTTACATTTTATGTTTACATACAATTTGAACTAGTATAGTTGATTTTACTCTATTTTGTGTATGAAACTATTATTACTATTACTATTATTATTGCTATTGTTTCGTTATTATTTTTGGTAGTGTTATTATTATTATTATTGTTATTACTATTGCTGATATTATTATTGTTGTTATTATTTTGCTATTATTGTTACTGTTATTTTATTATGGTTGATATTATCACTGTTATTGCCATTATTTTTATTATTATTGTTATTATTTTTAAAGCTATTATTATTTCTATTATTACTGCATTATTTTCATGAATATGTTAAGTCCAACACTGTTGTGTATGTATTGTCATTTTTATCAGTATTGTTGATATTTTTATTTTATTATGCTATTATTATTACTTGTATGATTATGATGATTTTGATTTCTGTTATTATTTTGTTATTATTATTACTACACTTATTATTATCATTGTTATTATTAGTTTTATTATTGTTATTATTATTCCATTACGATGGACATTATTATCATTGATATTTTTTATTGTTATTATTTCTGTTAAAGCCATTAGTTTTGACCAGTATTATATCTTTTAATTATTTAGATTGAATCTAAAGCTTTATATTCACTTTTGCATTATTGTTTATCTCTATTTAGAGCCCATATTCTCTTTGGTTCTTGGTGCCTCATTCTTTTTCTTCCTGTTTGGATCGTCGCTTGGTATCACGTGGTCTACAACGACATGTCTAGAGCTTGGAACGTCACCATCAGAGTGTCACAGCGGAAGCGTGGTGGGCCCATAACCCACAAGCCTCAGGATCTTATTGTTGCTTCTCCTTCCTTGCATTGTTTGTTATCCCCTATCTCTCGCATTTGTTCTCATCCGTTGACTCATTACTTAGTTCAACTCTTCCTTGTCCATATTTTCTTAGACTTCAGCTCTATCTATTTCATCATCTCCTTGCTTTGTTATCTTGCACTGTTCTTTCCTTTTGATACTGTTTAATTTCTTCCATGCCTTCCATTTGACCTCATTGCTATCCACTTCCTTATTCTTTTGGTGTTGCCACTGCTTGTTCCTTCCCCTTTAAATCTCTGCCTCGTTACCATCCAGTTTGCTAAGCTCTATCCTATGTACCGCCTAACCAAATTTCGAGGACGAAATTTTTGTGTAAGGTGGGTAGGATTTGTAACTCTTATTTCCCGTATCTGTATTTTTATACTGTATTTTGCCCCATTGTACTCTTTTATCTATTTGAGATCCTGCTTTTTGTTTCCGTTCGAATAAAAATCATTTTGACGTTTCAATTCAATTTTCGGTGACTTCGTCTAATTCAATTGTATGTGCTCTTTCGTCGTTCTTCATGAAGAGTGAGCCGTTCTATGTCATTCATCTCTTTATTCCCCATTTTAATACATTTTGACCAATTCTCCAGTTAGATCCTCTCAAAACGGATACCCTAATACCCAAAAACCCGAAACCCTATACTATATAAGCCCTAACCCTAACCCTAACCCCTACCTTATACTGTTCAACCCCAAACCCTCCGCCATTTTCTTCTTCTTCCTCCAGTCTCCGCCTCCAATGCCCAGACCCAAGTCCCTGCCTCCGATCGCCTCTCCGTCAATCTCCTCATCCCCGCGATATTCACCATCGTCAACCACCACCACCGCAGCACCAATCCACCGCCATCATCCATCATCGATCACCTTCGCCAACACCAAAATCCCGAACCCAACTCTCGACAACCATTGCCTCTGCCATTAACCATCGCCAGTCACTTCCTCACCTTCTGACCATCTCATCACCCTCTCATCCTCCTCGCCTCGCGACCATCATCGTCGCCAACACCTCCGAACAATTCCCCTGCCATCGCTCCCCTGTTTCGAGCGCGAAGAACAGAGTCGCCACCAACTCGACGCGCTCAACCCATCTCGGTCGTCGTCGTCTTCGACTGCTCCAGTCGAACCCCGACCACGCGCCGTTGTTGCGCTAGCCTGCGCCGCAGTTCCCCTCGCTTTCCTGCTAGCTACTGTCGCGAGGAAGAAGACGCCGTTTTTTTTTGGGTTTGTTTGTCCATGTGATTTAAGCAATAATCAAGTACACTCAAGAATACAAGTTCTCATACAACACAAATCAATAAGCAATTCATTCCAAGCAAGCTACACTCAAGAATACAAGTCTTCATACAACACAAACCATAGGTCTCTCACACTACATACAAATCCAGTCACCCTCCTTCCATTTTAATGAAGTGACTACTATATGTCGTAGAATTCACAGCCAAGCATAGACACTGCATATAACTCCTATTTTCCGTATCTGTATTTTTATACTGTATTTTGCCCCATTGTACTCTTTTATCTATTTGAGATCCTGCTTTTTGTTTCCGTTCGAATAAAAATCATTTTGACGTTTCAATTCAATTTTCGGTGACTTCGTCTAATTCAATTGTATGTGCTCTTTTGTCGTTCTTCATGAAGAGTGAGCCGTTCTATGTCATTTATCTCTTTATTCCCCATTTTAATACATTTTGACAAATTCTCCAGTTGGATCCCTCTCAAAACGGATATTCTAATACCCAAAAAACCAAAACCCTATACTATATAAACCCTAACCCTAACCCTAACCCCTACCCTATTCTGTTTAACCTTAAAGCCTCCGCCGTTTTCTTCTTCTTCCTCCAGTCTCTGCCTCCAACGCCAAGACCCAATTCCCTGCCTCCGATCACCTCTCCGTCAATCTCCTCATCCCCATGACCTTCACCCTCGTCAACCACCACCAGAGCAGCACCAATCCACCGCCATCATCCACCATCGATCACCTTCGCCAACACCAAAATCCCGAACCCAACTCTCGACAACCATTGCCTCCGCCATTAACCATTGCCAATCACCTCCTCGCCCTCCGACCATCCACTCACCCTCTCATCCTCCTCACCTCACGACCACCATCATCGCCAACCTCCGAACAATTCCCCCGCCATCGCTCCCCTATTTCGAGCACGAAGAACACAGTCGCCGCCAACTCGATGCGTGCCACCCCATCGCGATCTTTGTCGTCTTCGACTGCTCCCCAGTCGAACCCCGACCACGCGCCGTCGTCGTGCCACCTGCGCTGCAGTTCCGCTCACTTTCCCGCTAGCTGCAGTCGCGAGGAAGAAGATGCCTCGCCGTTGGTTCGATTCGCTATTTCCTGTTCACCCACAGCAGATCCGAAGAAGCTGTCCCCTGTTCTGACCCGATCCGCTGCGTTGGAGGCTGCCCATTGGTTCGATCGACTGTCCCGTGTTTTGGCGTAGCAGATCCTGCGTTGCTGTTCGCTGTTCGGGCGGGATTCGGTGTGAGGGATTCACTCTTCACTATTTATCTTTGCACGTGCTTCGTATGTGCTTTTGGGAGATTTTGCCCGGAGTTTTTCGATCCATTTTCTTCAACTATTGGATCTAATCGTCGTCAAATCAGGCAAGTATTCATCTTGTACATATTTTTGTTCTAGTACAAGCGCTAATTTGAAAATACCGCAAATAGTTAGTAGTTGTGACTCCTCCTTGACTTTTCGTTGTTGATCAAATTTAATCCTCATCAATTTCATAATCTTAAGAGTCACAACAATTTCATTGTATTATATTACAACTACTTGGACTCATTTTATCCCCCAAACACATGAACACATTAAACTAAGGAACCCTAGATTTGTAGATGTGAGTTATATCTTGTATGTGATGAACTTGCACCCTTTGAGTTGAGAAATAAATATTACTTACTGTTTTGATAACCATTATCCCGTATTTATATCACACATTAACCTAGACGCCTAATAACCAATTTTCATGTAACCTATACTCGTAAGACATTCCCACATGTTTCTGTCCTGGACCTTGCTATGCTGTTTTGATCCATTTACCATCAGAATCTGAACCCGAGCCCTGAATAGTAAATGTAGCTCTAGATGTCTAGATGTCGATAGTCTCTGTAATTTTTGAATTCCGAGTTGCGGTCTAGGAGTAATCGCAGTTTTACTGCAACTGCGTCGTTAGTCGCAAATTCGCAAAACTGCTGCACACCTTTAGGTTGCAAATTAATTTAACTATGTTAACAGTAAGCGTTTGACTCGAAATTTTATATGCTGTTGCTGGATACCCTAGAGAACCTTCCTAAATTTTCTTAGAATTAATTAATATTATTTCAACACTGTTTCTCATATATGAATTCAGATACACAAAGCCTGAACACTTTAGCTGTGTAATTTGCTATTTTGACACATGTTCCCACCACTTTCATGTACCTTAATTATATGCGTTGTAACCGGGCAGGAGTCTAGTTTCTAGACCTCCTGACGGATCCACTTTTGCTATCTCGTAGCAATGGGAATCACAGATTTGGTACAGCAACGTCGTGCTGTCCAGATTTGAGATTTTTGTTGTTTGTGTTATTCTTATTCATGTCAACCCTCGAATATGCCATATAAATATCTTAAACTTGTCCCATATCTATGACCATGATTTCTTGACTTGTTTCACACACTTGCATGCTTGCTTGATAAAAATTAATAAATTTAACAAGCCGGAGTTTAAGGGAAAGACTATGGTATTGGACAATATAGGTAAGTGTACTCGGAAGGGGGCCCATGTTTTCCAAATACTTGGTTCATAAACTTGTTGTATCTTGATCAATTCATGGAGTCAGTTACTTGGCTCATGAACTTGTTTGATTCATGAACCCATTGTGCAGTTCTTGAACTTGTTAGTGGATTCGCAAACTTGCTTCGTGAACTTGTTATTTATTTTCCGATTTATGAACTATGACTTGCTTGATACTTAATACCTGAGTACGCCGCTCTATAGACTCCATTAATAGGTCTAAACGTAACTGATTTTCCTGTAGCAACCATGTAGTAAAAGTATGGATGCATAAAGTGCTACCTAGATAGTAATCACCACAAGACTTGAACATGAAACTTGAACTCGATACCTGTTTACTTAATACTTGGTGACATGATACATGAAACATGATGCATGAGCCTTGAAACATGAAACTTGAACTTGATACATGTTACTCGATATTTGATAACTTGTTACTTGAAACTTGGCACTTGAATATTATATTTGACACTAGACTTGACAACTTGATACTTGACACTAGACTTGACACTTGTTACATGACAGTAGACTTGAGACTTGTCACTTAATGTTAGGTACCCCTACAGGTTCACTTGCCACTTGCTTTCCCATTAGTATTTTTTATCTAGCTTGTATACTTGAGTTGTTCTTCTTGCTAGCTAGTTCTTAGATTTCCACTACTTGTTGTATCCTTGTTACATTCTTGATTCCAATTCTTGTTTCCTATTACTTGTACTCGTTTTTACTATTTGTGGTCCTAACTTGCACTAAGGGCGTTTTCTCTTGTCTTCTCTACTTTTCCTTTTTTATATTTATTAAGCAGACATTGGAGACGTGCTACCTGCTGAAATTGGTGAGTAGACGTTCTAGGCCTTGCTTGGGAAAAGCTTTCTTTAATCATTTCATTTTGTAATTGAGTTAATTCATTTGTTGTTGCTTAGAACTTGTAATGGGCTTATGTTCTCGAGTTTTGACTTGGTCTAGACTTAAAACTATTTGGATATTATTATTTGTTTCATTTGTTTTATGTTGTTTAATAAATTATTCATGCATGCTTGGTGGTATATATATCTTGTTATATTCTTGTTGTGATGCTGAGTCGATCCTACAGCTTATGGATGATGTTAAAATCATTCGCTGGGCTTCGTCACACGCTCGTATTCCATGTTTTTGGGAAGCGGGGCGTGACACTGCATGGATTCATTAGATACCTAAATCTTGATGAAATGAGTAATAATTTGCATCACAATTACATAGGTTTCTAAGAACCCACAATTAGATAAATATTAGACTTTACAAATAGGTTTCAATAATAGCACTCCTCACAACCTCTCTAGCACCCAGCTGCTCTCATGAAGTTGTCGAAGCTTCCCAATGTTTGATCATCGTAGGTTGACTTTCCCTCTATGTTCCATGTTCACCTACCTCCATTGTTAAAGAAATTCGACAATCAAGTGGAGTGTGGTATATGCAATTTGAGTTTTTTTTTCAAGTACAGGTAATGTAAACTATAAAAATGTAGGTACCACATGCACTACCCATTTCGATATACAGTTAGGATAACCAGAATTATTTTTTAAGCGGGTTGGAGTTGGGAAACCTCTAGGAATCTCAAGTTTTGTATTCAAATAACTGGAGATATCTTAACTCCAAAAAGTGCCTGAACAGACCAAAGGTAAGATAATTGGAAGTATCCTATATCTCCACACACGTCTACTTAATTTACCTTATATTACCGTAGTTTCCCAAAAAGGGATAAGTTATCTGGAGTTATATCCTCGGCTCAATAAAACAAAGGGAACTAACTATCTGAAGTTATCCAGGATAACTGAAGTCTAGCACCTAAAAACAACAAACTTTCACAAGCTTCTGGCTCACCTTCCCAGTTACAGGCTGAAGAGTGTTGGTGAAAGTAGGGAGAGATTCATCTGGAACAGAGTCACCATCATCATTAACCAGCCACATTGATAGCTTCTTTTGCATACCCAAACTGAGGGCCACGCACTGGCTAGCCATTGTACTCTAAGGGAGTGGCCAAGTGGAGATCGATGTTCCAGCCACTTGACGAGCTACATGAAGTGCTTGAGTACGTACATGAAAATTAATTTAGACAACACTACACTAGCAAATTTATTTCTCTGTAATCAAATCAACAACTATCCATTTTGCTCCATTATTCTAATTTGTAAAACTGGCTACCATGACTGGCTTTCCATATAACAGATTGTGCTCAAAAGAGAGGAAAATATTAAGAGAAGCTATGCAAGAGCTAAAAGCTAGAACTCATATCTATGTCTTTCAGGGCTGATTCTCAATTGTCCACCACAATATGAAACCCAATACCGCGGAAGAAGAAATACAAAGAAAAATTGAAGGAGTACTCATTATGAAAGCCAATTTCACTGATTGAAGAACTGACCTTCAAAATTGAAGAAGAAACCCTAGCTCATCGAAAAGGAGATGAATAGAGAAGGGGAGGGGTGGGGTCATCAGCGGCGGCGAGCGGGCAAAGGAGAGAGAGGGGAGCGACAAGCGGCAACTGCAAAGGAGAGATAGAGGGGGCGACAGATGTCGCCGAAGTCTCGGCATGACGACGGGCGGGGGCGTGCGAGATAGAGAGAGGGAGGCGGTAAGTAGATTAGGGAGGGGGTGGGGATTTGGAGATAGAGTAAGGAAAGACAACGGGGAAGGCGACGATGGGGACGGCGATGGCGGTGTGAACGATGATGGGCTTCGGTAGGAGTGAGCGGGAGAAAGGAAAATATCGAGGTAATTTCGGAATCGGGTAATTTAGTGTAATGCCCCGATTTTTCATTTAATGAAAAATTATTTATTTTGCACGTAGTGTGCACGTGCCATAATTTTGGTTGAATTAAATGTTATGATTATTTCCATTATGATGAGTATGGATTTTTAAATATGTGATTTTAAATTATTTTTATAAAGCCTTCTTTCAATTAGATAAAATGCCTTTTCTTTTTAAGAGCCCAAAGTTAATTTAATTCATTATTTTTATAATAAGTATTTTGACCCATAAACTAAAGCCCATGAATTAATTATTTTTTTACAACTTGTAATGTGGGATACAACTTAAAGATTATTTTTATACAAAATTTAATGTACAATTTTTGGACCTAGTTGCATGCACGTGCACTACATGTACACGTACAATATGCATTTCCTTTTGATGGCCGGATTGCTTCTTTTGGGAGGGAAACCAAAAATTTGAGTGGAGATCATGCTTGGTGGTTTCTTGGTTGTGGGTAGTTAATGTAACTCCTACTTTCATCTTAGCCCTCCATCTTATAACCACTTACTTGATCCTAGCCCTCCATTCCATCAAGATTTTAGTATAAATACCCCCTCCATGGCTAGTTATTCTTGTGCTTATTACTTTCTACAAATCTATAGTCTAAAATACTCTATCTAGTAGTGATTGTGTGAGTTAAAAGATTGAGAGTGTGTGGGATTTTTGCTTGCAACTAGAAGGGGGAGAGGTCGGCATCAAGGAAGGAGGAGCTCTCGGTTTGTTTGGGTGTGCTTGGAGGCTTGTGTGCACGTGTTCAAGGAGGAGCATTTCGTCGCAAGGACATTCGTCTAGGGATTGCTAGTTGTATTTTTTCTCTCCATACAAGGTGGGTAAATTTTCTATATTTCTAATTAGGGATGCATGCTAGATCAAATTGAATGAATGAAGCATGAAAAATATTAATAAGACACTTTTAATTGGAAAATTTGACCTATGAATTGATTGGAATGTGGGTAGTGTGCAATTGTATGTGATTTGATTAGTAAAAATCTAAGTTTGTATGGATTAATTATAACCATGGATTGTTAAAGAAAGTCCCATCATCTACATTACAATTTATATACACAAAGTTAGTAGATTGGCAATGATACTTCATGTGAATAAATGGATCATTGTGTGATATTGAAATAAATGAATTAAGATATAGATTAGTATGTTTGGTAAAAGGTTAAAAATAGAGAATTAATGTGAAGTTTGCTAATAAAGGGATTAGTGGTATTATTTGTTAATAAATGTCGAAATGAAGAATGTGGTAGTATAATGTAGAATTCGAATTAATCGTATGAAAATATGTCTTAATTGTTGAAAAAAAATTATTTTTTCATACTGATATGTAAATTAGACGAGAAATAATCAATCTGAAATTTTACAGTAATTTTTATAAAAGCAAAGTGAAATGAGGACTAGTTGAACATCGAGACGTTTTAATAACAGAGAGAATTGGTTTAAATGGGTTTTGGGTAGCGTTCTTGACAACTTGAGCGCATAGCTCAAGTGGTCGGGACGACTCTGATCGCTACAGTAGCCTTCGGTCCAAGGTTGCTGGTTCGAATCCCTGTGGCACCATATTTCGTTTCATGAATTTTTTTAAAATAAGAATCAGTGACCGAGAGCCTTAAATACTCTCTGCTCTCCTTTTATACTGCTGGCGCAAGTGGCCTAGTGGCCGGTGCCTTTGGCCGTGTTCTCTGCGTGCTGGGTTCGAATCTTGCCCTTGGCAAGATTGGAAAAACTTATTTTTTTAACGTTTTGGTGATCAAAAAATTTGTGGAAAAAAATATGATTATTCTTCTAAAAATATGTAGGACTTAAGGAAAATACTTTAGGGATTATTTGCATGAAATAAAACTTGATTTGAGAATAAAATGTGTAAATAGAACTATGGTTCTATATTTATATTTTTGTGAAAATTATATCTTGCAAAAAGAATTTGAAGGATTAGAAGATTAATATAGTAAAGAAGGAAATTTTATTGTGTGTTGGATGTGAATTATTCTCATTTAAGAATAGTGTGAAAAATATGAAATGTGAATATTCGTTAGTGATGTGAATTTCAATGTGAAAATTAATAATTGATGAAGTATATAAATTCCATGTGTGATTATGGATTATTGAACAATTTAGAGATCATGTTATTGAAAAAAAAATCCATTTTGATTATGAAAATGAATTTATGAGTTGGAAATGCTCAAATTGGAAATTGTGAATTGGAAATTGAAATAAAAGAGTAGCTAAGTCTCCTCCGGCATTTGGAAATAAATAAAATGAAAATTGAAAAGAAAGACCAAGGTTGGTCATGTTTGAATGAATGAATAAGTCCGGTTTAGTGGAGAGGCTAACTCTAGAGTTTTGATTTTTGTTCATGATTTTGATAAAAACTAAGGATTAGTACATAATGGAGACGTGATGAAAGTAGGAGAAAAATATGAGTATGAGGGCCATTGGATTGGCGGCGTGAGAGTATTCACAGGCTGTCTTCACAATGCGTCGTGACATGACGTGGATACTGCTCCAGGGTACCGTCCCGGTGGTGACGCTTGTGGGATGCTCGGTGACTGCAAGAGGATCGTGTGCCATGAAGGATGCTGAATTGCCACAGGCTGTCTTCACGATGCGTTGTGACATAACGTGGGATTCCCCTCCAGGTTTTCTGTACACATGCTTGTACTCATAGATCATCTAGGATACCTACCGTAATTATAGTAGTAGATTAAGTCTTGGCGAGGGATTGAACCCTACAAAGATGAAGAACGATTAAGGGCATGCCCTCGAACCTATGTAGTATGGGATGCATAGAATCCGAACAAGTGTGCATTAGTGTCATGTAACATAAATAACTGCATTAAGGACTAAGTGCACAATCACAACACGACATCAATAGGGTAGTCCCTTTAGTTTGATATGTGACAAGTTTGTGTTTGTTAAATATGGAAAATAAGTTATATTATTTCCGGCATAGAGAGGATGACCGTGTATAATGTTCGTCGGTTGAATAAACTGACGTACCCACAGTCTTATATGCAGGTAAATGGCATGAAAAAGATTAAAGAAGAACAGATGCTTAAAGATTATTCAATGTTGTTGTACATTTATTTCATTGTTGTAAAGTTTACTTCCGCTGTGCAATGTAAATTGTAAATGATTTATGTAAACTCTGATGTAAAGTGAAAAGTTCAAATTTCCTTGTAAAATTGTACTAAATGAAGCGGAAAGATCCTGTAGAACATCTCGAATTCAGTGTATTTGGGATTCGGGGCGTTACATTTAGGTTTCAGAATTTTGGGGGTTTCATACAGTAGTATACCCCGGCGTTTTAAAACGTCGGGTAGCTGAAGTACCCCGCTGGCATTTTCCAAACACCGGGGATATCCAGCAAAACTATCCAAATGTCGGGATAGTTTCGCCAGGTTATCCTTATTTTTTTGTAGTGTTCCTAATATTCAAATCCAGTCATAAAGCACTCAAAAGATCTTCATGACTTTTCCTTCTAGGTCCACTCACCGTGCATTAGATTTTTGAGAGCCCACAATAAAGTGAATGGGCATGAAGATTTAGAGACTATTATTTAGAAGTGTGGGGAATTTTCAGCGGACCAAGGTGTTGGATCAAATAGAGGGATTTCTTAATCCAGTTTAGGATGGATCCAAGAGAAGGAAGGCTCGTAGTTCCAATCCAGAGACTACTATTTCAAAATAGAAAGAGTGCCAAAAAGTTCAAGAAGGTTTAGATCCAGCGAGGCATTCTTCCAAGGGATCTCAAATCCCGATTGATCCAATTGGAAAAGGTCGAGATGGATTTGGCCATTTGTTCTTTTGTACTTTGTGTTAAGATTATTTATTTTATTTTTTTTTATTATTTTTTTTTTGAAGAAAAGGTGGAGTATGGTCACCATGTATCATTAATAAGGAGTTAATAAAACAAACTCAGAGTAATGAGTCATGTACAAGGTCCTACATCATAACAAAATACATAACTCCACCCCCCCAAGCATGGGGGTGGGACAAAAGAAGAACAGAATGGGCAAAACATACATGCGTCTAAGCAAAATACATCAAATCCCTCCAACAAACCCTGGGATGGTGGGGATTAATCAACAATAAAAGGCAAAGCTTGCAGTCAGTCGATCGTCGGGCCTAACCCTGGAATGGTGTGTTAAGCTTGTTGATTGATGTAGTTAGCTCACTCACACCTTTGTTTCATAAACTATTTGTTGGTGAAATATAGTGACTACATTCTATTTTTTTCTTCAATCAATAAATAATTTATTATATCCACGATCTATTAATTTTGTAAAAAAAACCAACAACAAAAATCAGAAACTAACAAACCATAATTGCAAAACATTTGCGTTGTATGTATTACATCACTGATGCGATCAATCCCATGAACTTCAAATTGAGAAAATTCTCAATTAGCTACCCCATAGAGCATCCACAATGGTGTTTCTCATTTTTAAGAAAATAGAATGTATAGAAATAGGAAATAGAATGTATAGAAATAGGAAATAGAGGTTATGTCTGCAGTGGTGGTTTGTTAAAATTTTCTCATTTTTATAATTAGACGATACAACATCTATCGTCCCGACGACGCATTTAAAAATAAACCCAAGTGTCTCGTCTCTCTCAAAAATTTTTAAAAAATTATGTGGGACGGAACATGTTGTTCCGTCCGCAATTTTTTTTAATTATTGAGAGAGACAAGACGTCTCATGTGTTTAAAAAAAAAAATTAGGTGCGACGGGACATGTTGTCCCGTTCGTGAATTAGGGGGAGATTTTTTGGCGTGGGAATATTTGTGGGTCTTTTTTAAAGGGAAATGATATTGTTTCCCATGCTTTGACGCAAAAAGACATTTTTACCCTTTGTGTTTAGTGTTGAAAGATTATAAATTGGAAGGGTTGAAGGCCGAACTCGGTGTGCTCTCCTATCTTCTCATCCTATTCTACATAAAATTTGCTCTCCCCCTCTCAATTCTCATTGTATTCAACATACGGGAAAAATAATGTCTTCAATAATTAAGCAATTTATTGGGAAAGTAAAATCAAGACGTTGGTTAGAGTCTGCACAATCACAAAATAGAAGTGAAGAAAAAACAACTGTGCTTGTCAATTATAGCGATCCATCGGAGTGGGTCAGAGTAGTCGATGATGGAAAACACGTACATAAGCTGGTTACCGAGCAACCTATCGGTGGATTTGTTACATTCAGAGGAAATTGGAAGGGGCCGATAAAAGCTTCGAAGTTAGTTTGCTCTGTCCCTCTAATCAAGCAGTTGATCGACAATGCCAGCTGGGCCCTTTTTTTACTATCGATACAAAGAAGTCCTCGACGCGTCTTGTTGAGGCTTTGGTTGAGAGATAGTGGGACACGATCCACACTTTCCATCTTCCAGACGGTGAGTTAGGATTTACACCGTTAGACTGGGCAATGCTAACGGGATTATCTATTGGAGTCGGTGATGTACCGCCATGTAACGATGATGCATACACCTTCGATGTTGTCTAGTCTAGGTTCTTCGCAGAAATTACACCAAAAGATTGGAAATCACACGGTATACACTGCTCTTTCTTAAAGAAGTATTTTCAGAAAGAATGGATCGATTCCGCTATGCTAGATCCTGAAGTGGCAATGAAAGTTGCCAGAGCTTTCTTCCTGTACTTTGTGGGTGAGTTTCTTCTGCCCAATGCTTCTTCAGTAGTGAGATGTGGTTTCCTTGCTGCTTTTGAAGATCTGAATCTAGTTGGCATGCATGATTGGGGAAGTCCGACATTGGCATTGCTATATATATCTCTGGATTCTTGTAGCAGACTAAAATTGAAAACATTTAATGGTCCGTGGCAAGTACTCGAGGTAATCTTACTAAATAATAATTATTATTTTGTAATAATATTTAAAATACCAAATATTAGTATTTGGATTATTAATTATACATATTAATATTCTGATTTTATTTCAGTACTGGGCATATGAATACACAAGTATTTGTACACTGATGAGTGATAGAATGGTAGATTTTGAAATTCATTTACAAAATGCAGATATTAGACCAAAAATTGCATGGTGGAAACGCAAAAATTTAGATCAAAGTAGAACTGATTTGATTCGTTACAATATCTCCATGGCTCGGAGTCAACTGGAGATGAGGTCATCAACATCTATTATATGGCAACCATATAATGGATCGGCATATGAAAACGAGTATGATATTCAATGTGCGACATCTTATCCCGCCACTGTGTTATCTTCCAATTTGGCAGTCAGGTAATACTTTATAAAGTTATTGTTCCAATACTTATTTTACTTATGATTGTTAGTTCTAGTTATTATTTCAATGTAGGAGGTTTGGTATCTCGGTGATCGATGTTGTCGGCAAATAACTAGGGTTATTTCTATCCCATCAAATCCTCCTACTACTATGTCTCGAATGAAACCACATGAGTTATGTAATCCTATTGATGCTTCTACACTGGTCTGTCGTGTTCCGAAGAGTGTATATGATAAGTATTGGGCTAAGGTATTAGTTAGTCCTATTATGCCGAATCTCTCGCATGGAGCTAACGTTGATTTCATAGGGGCAGCTAGTTGCAGTGATCCATCTGCTCAATTGCCATTTCTAGCACCTCCTTTTTGGTTACCCTCACAATATCCAACACAACCGCCACTTGAGAGACCAGCATTTTATGGTGAGCCCATAGTTGAAGCACCCTTATTCACAGGCGGTACAATCACAAGAAACCTTGCTCAGGAAACTTTTGAGTTTCAACTGCGCGGCGATCAATCATATGTAAGAAACCGACTTATTTTTTATTTCTCGAGTGTGCTTATGTTCATTAATGTTGTTTTTTTATATCACTACTTCATTTGTAGGAGGAGTTGTACAGATAGTGCCAGGAACTGTCAAAAAATAATTGTCTATTAAGGAAATTTATAACTGATGAAATGGTGCTACGAGATTCAGTTCCCCCGACAGCAGTTTCAGGAAGGCGGTCGGTATCAAAGCATTAGCCTTCTACATTGCGGCATACACAAGGTTTAGAAGATTTCACCCGTACACCATCATTTGTACCTAACACCCAGTATGATTAGTAACATTGTTAGTTTGTATTAATTTCAACTTATAAATTTGTAGGGGTATTTTGGGTATTATCTTATAAATCATGTAAGACATCTGAAGTTAGTAATTTTGGTGGGAATCTCATGAAATGATTTTTTTTTGCCCCTACACCGGTAACACCTAATGCAACTTCCCCAAGTGAACAGACAGCTCGTATGGCAAACGTTGTTTTACATGATCGATAGAAACATCATATACTGCATCAAGCTAGTTGACCATATTTGGAACGAATTTGGGGATGCCGATTGAAAAGTGTAATACTGACTCAATTTTTTATTTAGACTTGTAATTTTTTTTATTAACGGAACAATTTAGTTTCATGTAACAACGATGGAAGTATTCTTAATGTAATCGTATCTTTTCATTATAATGTAATCGTATCTTTTGATTATCATGTAGACGTATTGTTAAAAGTAGGCATAATGTAATCGTAACTTTAGGCTCGTGTGGAATGAAAATTTATATATTGTACTGTGCAATTGGAAAGGTAAAATTCAATAAAAAAGAAACAATATAATACAAAATTAAAATTAAGCATACAATACATAAGAATGTTATAATGAAATGGTTACATAACAATCACTAATGAAACATCCTTTTTAATTCATTCAAATAGTACAAGACTAAATAGACTTACATGTCATTCCCTAATGAAACCTCTTTTTTGCATTATTTGACGTTGTCTACAGATGAAATAATAACGTTGATTGTCAGAATATTGACTCAAGTCCAACCCCATTATTCGATCTTCCTCCATTTGCTTTTTTATATCGTGATCTTTTTTTTCAATGCAAGTTTCATTTCCGTCGCATGTATCCTACGTTCTTGCGTCTCAATATAGAAGGAGTTAAGTTTTCCCGTCTCTTCAAGTATTGCCTTGTCAGAACCATCCGCTTTAGTTTTTGTCTTTCTTTTTTCTGCTTTGCATCCAGGTGTCCGGGAGAGAGGTGTAGACGATTCACCGTCAGGCGCTACGTCCGAGTTGGGAGAGTCAACATTTATGAGCACACGTTGACTGCTACCACCATCAGATAATTGTGAACCAATGCCATATTCGAACACATGTGTGGTATGTAAAGAAAATTTTAGCAAATCCTACAGTAATTGATAACATTCTTCAAATCGGAAAGTTTTCCCAGTAGAATGCATATATTCGGTTCTTGTTTTCCGTATCTACAAAAAAAACAACAAACAGTAATTTTTAACTTGAACAATACATTTAAAATAAATAATAGAATTTTTTCAAATAAATATACCTTATCGGCCTCGTTGGTTCCGCTCGCAGCTTTATTTGTTACACTCGCCAATTTAGCAACAAATAGAGACACATCTTTGGAGATAATGTGAAATCTACTACTAAGCGAATTCGATGTTCGATCGGTTGGAGTACCTAATATAGCTTTGAATGTGTTGAATATACGATCCCAAAATTGGCTACCTCATTGGTCCGCACCGATGGTTTGATCTTGAGTGATTGCTATCCAACTTTGTGAAAGAATCACATCTTCATTTGTTGTATACGCTTTGCCTTTTGAACCCCTAGTTGCCATTATTGTCGAAAATTATTTCTCACAGTAAGCACTCGGTTGGAAGAGTTGGTTGATTTTATTTTTTTCTAAAATTTGTACACTTTGTTGATGATGTTAGCGTAATATTTATAGACGTTTGATCCAATATAGTCGTTTGAAAAAATATAATTGTTTGAGTTTTAAACGAAAAGAGACGTTGGAGGGCAAAATGGAAATAAAAAATTCAAAAAAAGAAAATTTAAAATCCACATGTCCCATCCGATCACTTTTGTGATCAAACGGGATAACATGTCTCAAAACGTGGGGGGGGGGGGGGGGGGGCTGATACAACATGTATCGTCCGACCTCTTTTTAAAAAAAAAAAATTATATGTTGTCTCGTCGGATGAACTTAAAAGAAAATAATAATTGGGACATAACAACATGTTCCGTCTCTTATAATTTGAGAATCGCAATTTTGTTTCTCGTTTATGAGAAGGAACTGTAGCAATTTTGCCATTTTATGGCAAAATAACAAACGACTGGAGAGCCTCATTTCTCAAAAAATGAGAAATTGGCAAATATAGCAAACGACTGTGGATGCTCTTAGTAAAGATATCTTCTCTCCAAAGAAGTAAAATGAATCATGATGTAACCCTTTATTAAAAAAATTGTAATCCGTAAAATACCTATCAAAAACAAAAAACAAAAAAAACAAAAAAAAAATTCAAAAAAGAAAAAAGAAAAAAAAAGGTCAAAGTATCAAATAAAATAATTATAGAGATGCTACATTGTAAGAGCATCTGTAGTCGTTTAAGTTAAAAAATGGGTATATGGAAATTTTGATAATAGCCAGCAGCGTAAACGCTGCAGTCGTCTATACTTAAAAAATGGGTTTTTTTGGAAAAAAACGGAAGATGATCAACCGTCGGAAGATAGGGAAGAAAAAAAACCATCAGAAAACAGATCATCTGCCGTCTGATCAATTTATAGAATATAAAAAAATTGTGAAGGACGGAAGATCATCTCCCGTTGATCTTCCGTCCAACACAAAAATTATATATATATATATATATATATATATATATATATATATATATATATATATATATATAAGTACACTGTGTGGAATAAAATAATAAAATAAAATAAAATAAAAAAATCTAAGGACGGGAGATCATCTCCCTTCCAAAAACTTTCCCAATTTTTTTTTGTTCTTTTCCTCAAATGTCAACATCTCATTTGACTGAGGTTTTTTTAATAATTTTTTTTCCAAACGGTAAATCATATGTCGTCTCTTAATTTCGCTATTAAAAAATTTCTCTCAGACGGAAAATCATATGGCGTTCGACACAAAGACGCTAAATCATATTCAATTTCTATAATCTGCATAATGCCAATTTTGCTGCCAAATATAAATGTCTATTGTTCATCGCAAACCCAAAAAATGGGTAAATAGATGACGACTATAGCGATTTTTATCCATTTTTTGGATATATATCCAACGACTACAGATGCTCTAACGATTTCAAGTTTAGATCACTTTGATTCTATGCTAATTTAGAACCACTCAAACAGACAGTAGCTTAAAAAATGTCCCAAATGATAGAGGGAGGCGTTCTAGAAAATGGGCTTGAATGTGTAGATATTCATACTAACATCGAAGCGTGAACATCAATTATGGTCTTCAAAAAATGGAGAAAGTGCTTGCAGTAATGAAGATGAAATATATATCATTTGCGGGAAGACATACATTGGCAAAATCGGTTCTCAACTGTAATACCCCGCAATATAGCATATAGCTATTTTGAATTGTAATTTGTGCAATAGCACACGATTACATATTTTTCTAATAGTTATCAGTTTTAATTGAGAAATTTCAGACATATTAGCTGTTCTGAACCTGATAAGACAGATATCTTCTCGATTAAACTGTGGATTTGTCCCAATCGTTTTGACCAGACAATTTTCGGGAGATAATTATTATTTTTATAAAACATATATTTTTATAGATTTTAAATTATATATATTAGTTACTTTAAATTGAGCAAGTGCTTGAATTGAATATGGATTGTGTTTATGCACTAGGGTTAAGGTTAGGGTATGGTGACCTAGGGTTACTTGATCTAACCTAGGGTTAGAAACCCTAGCATCATGTGATCATGGCTTGGATCTTGATGAAGATCCAATGGTGAATATAAATCACCATGTGTATGTTGACTTTGAGAATGAGAAGTTTCTTGGAAAATTCCAAGATGCTTCTACTTGTGGTGTGGCACCTCATCCCACCATCCATTTCTTCCTCACCATCCCAACCATCCACCTCCCCCCCCCCCTCTACTCATCTCATTCCATTTTCCCCCCGACTCCATCTACTTCTCATCTCTTCTTATCCTCTCATCTTGTTTCAAAAAAATAAAAGTAGAGTAGTAGAGAAGAAGAGGAAGTTGGAGTCTTTGAGTAGTGGTAAAGGGGAAGAGTAGTAGAGAAGGAGAAGGTGTTGGCCAAGTCCTACAAGAGCAAGGAGTAAGGAGCTAGCAAGCTACAAGGAGACTTTTTGCAACTACATGTGGGTGATACTCCTAACTCTAAAGATTTAAATATTTTTTTATCTGTATGAGATCTTTGGAATGTGGTAGAAGCTAAGAAAATTTTGATTATCTTGTGTGAAGAACATGACATGCTAAGAAAAATATAGTGGTATGGTAGAATATCTCTTTCATGATATTTTTTTATAGAACATGTGTGAATAGGTGACTTTGAGAATATCTTGCTCTCAAACGGTTAGGAATTTGATGCTCAAATTTGGGAGATTTGTTCTTCTATGTATTTAGAGCATCCATGATTTTTTTTCATAATATTTGGAAGCAATTTAGTAGCCCAAACACCGAGTCAAACTCAGGACAGTGAACAGCTGAAAATGCTGCTAGCTGTGGAAATTTGCTGTGTCTTTCCAATTTTGTAACTCAGTCTGGACTGGGTATTTTAAGCTGAAACTTTTTGTGAACACTATTGTATGTCTCTACAACTATATTTTTAATTTTCATATTTGTCCAAGGTCGTTTGGTACCTCAAAGAAATTGTATAATACAACTGGTCTAGAAGTTGTGGCTGAAGCTGACTGTTTTTGGACTGAAGTTCAAAGGTCATAACAAGTTGTCTGTATATGATCTTACTATGAAATTTTTGGAGTAACTTGAGGTATGAGTCTATTTGATTATTCTTAAATTTTAGAATTTTTATAGATCATTTGATGAAGTTTCAAAACCATATATACTGGTACCAACCCTACTGAAAGAGCAACTGCAATTGTATGCTATGTTTGAGGAGTCATAACTCATTGTGTGATATGAATATGAATGCAAATTTTGGACACAATGGAGTGGTGTATGTTTGGTTTAAGAACCTCAAATTTCATGATCATTGGACTTAAGGTTGATTTATTATTGAATTTCAAAGAGAACTAGGTTCAGCCTAGTGCAGATCGACTAGTCTGTGAAGATGGGAAATTCTGGAATTATTTGTTAAGAATTTGGGAAATTGACCAACTAGAGATTTGTAGTTGGGAGTCATAGCTTTCTAAACTATCTGGAATTTTATAATTCTAGCTTGTAGGTTGAGAGTTATGATTTTCCAAAGACTAGGGCAGATCCAGTCTAGTCGATGCCCTGTTTATTGAAAATCAATTTCCCCCCTGTTTGTGCACCTGATGGAAATTTGGTGTTTTTGATGACTTTAACGATTGAATCTGAGAATATGTTCAACTAAGAAGTTGTAGTAGACACTCCCACCTTTCCATAGAACCCGGAATAGAGTAATTTTGATGAGCGAGTAAATTTTTATGATGTTGGAAAAGTGCAGCGAGTGCATGATTGTATGAGGTTTTATGGTATCAAGATGATCAAATTTGAGGAAATGGTTAAATGGAAAATTGTAGAATAAGGTCTTAGCTTTTCAGAATGGGTAGTATCAAGCAATTCTGACTTGTGTGCTAGAAGTTATAGACGTTGCAAGTTTAGCAACCTGTTGTTTACTCTGACTTCGAGCTTAAGTTAGCTCGGGAACTTGAGTTCTTTAAGGAATTGAGGGAGGCGTCCACTAGGGGATGGCAGTGGATCTCCCTACCCTTCTAGAATGTCTGATTGTGTTGGATTCAGATGAGCGTAACTTGAGTTACTGCTATTGCTATTTCTTGAACTATTCTATTGGAATATTGATGAGGAATTCTCTGTGTACCGCATGGTGGTGATCATTATCACTTCATTTGGGACTTGGACAAGTGTCCTGTGCTTAATACTCATGGTGGACATGAGTGAATTGGGAGATAGCTCTGGTCGATTGGTGACTGGTGTCTTGATGCCTGAGTCTGTCAATGGTTGAGTATTGGTGGTTGTGTGCGTGCTTACCTTCATTCAATTTATATGCATCTTTTGAGCGCTGTTGGACTACTCACTGAGGGTCACGGGCCGAGTTTATTGGTCGATGACCTGTGAAGGTATTGGGAATCGGTGAGTGCGATTCCCGTTATTAATTATTATTTTGACAGATCAGTCAAGCTCGATATTGTTTGATAGACACCAAGTGTGATTTGGGTAACAACATGTTTTCAGTAAACTGCATTGATTAGGTTTTTCTTTATTGTTTCTCTTGAAGACCAAATTGGTGTTGGGGGTGATTCCCTATAATTCGACTCATTCTGAGAGTTTGCACTAGGTGGTGATAACCAGAGATTCTCTTTCTGTCATTAGGGATACGTACTGCGGTGCGTATCTTGCACTGTTGATTCCTGGAGTACCGTGATAAGAATGGGATGTCGATTTCCTGGCGGATAAGGGGTTTTAGACCTTCGAGGCCGTCATGTTCCATGTTAGTGGACACGAACGGATTATAATGGATCTTCCGCACAATGGATATACTGCGGTATATCTGTAAGTTCGTCACAGCCTTTGAGGATGGTCCAATGCAACAACTATTGGTGACAATGGGGTAGCACCCCGAATAATTTCTTTTTATATACCTCCTCAATCATGTTGTACTATCAAGAACAGGAAGTGGACCGAAGTAGAATGCATTGCATAGCGAGGGTTCGAATCCCTGAAACTGGAGAAACGGCTTGATCTGGGGCACATGTAGTATGGGATGCATGTGTGTCCAGAGTCTTGCTGACATTAGACTAAGTGCATATGTTGTGTACTCTGTTTTATGCATTAAACCTTAGGTCATGGCATACACGAACACTAGAAAATCAGGATACACATTCTTTTCCATTCAAGATGAATTGTGGGTGTGATAGTTGGAGATCGTTGTTTTCTTATCAGCATTGCGTCAGTAGAATTACTGACGTGTCCACTTAATTAGGTACTAGATACCGGATCGTGAGGGCAGAAGAGCCAGGCCAGCTGGGCATTCAAGTGGGGTGGCAGTGTACATGCCTACCATTCGAGCAGGTATAGAAATATCGAAGTCGCGCTGTAGAAGGCTCAAGCCGAGGGGCATGTCCCAGGGAGGTAGATAGACCATTCAGCGGAATTTTGGCAGTAACCTGCCGATCATCATTCTGGACGACAGCCGATAAGGAGTTGAAATATTTTTGTAAGCTGTTGTAATAAGTTTATGTAATTTGTATTCCTTATTCAAGAACAAGATAATGGTTGTAATTATTGATGTAATGATTTTATTTGTCAATAAAAGTTTTTAAATTTCCATGTTATTTACTGTGTTGAGATGCATTTGAAGGAAAAGATTCTGGTATTGTCACAGATGTCCTGTAGCGGCGATCTGGAGCGTTACAGTTGGTATCAGAGCTAGCTTCAAATTGTAATCTGACACGGTAGGAAATTAAAACTTAAAATGCCAGTTCGAGACAAATCTATGTTCAGATAATTCGAGTAATCGATATATCTGTGATTCCTCTCTAACTAGGACTAAACTCATTTATGTTTTGCAGAACGGAGTTCGAAGATATCTTCATCAGTGATGTGCCAGTAGCAGCAAATGAGCCAATGCCTACCAGGGAAATAATGACAGTAGAGGAAGAAATGAGGCAAGTGCTACAGCAAACTGAAAATGATGAAGACTCACCTCCACCATCACCAGACTCAACCGTGGAATGGCAGATGATAGCCATGTTGTATCTGAGAATGAATAAACTAAAGATGCGCAGGGGCAAGGCGATCCGCCAGGCCAAACAGCAGATCAACACTTACCGAGCACAGATTGCACACCTAAAAGAAGAACGAGAGGAACTTCAATCCGATATGAAACACTTCCACAGCCGTTGGTGGGAACTCCATAAAAACATCAAGCCAAGAACAACTGAGAAAACTACCAAAAATGCTAAGGAAAAGCACCCCAAGGAAGCACCTACAGCCAAGAGTTGTTACAAATGCAGGAAAGTCGGACACTTCAAGTCAAACTGCCCAACTACTAAAGCCAAGAATCGTTACAGCTGTGGAAAACTTGGGCATATCAAGACGAATTGCCCATAACTAAAAGGGGGATGCTCAGCAAGCAAGTAACTGGATATTAGTAGCATGGTGAAGATATTATGTGCACCAACTATGTTTTGAAATGTTTTGAAAATTGAAGAAAGATGTAATCCATCTTGAATTCTGAATGTTCAACTCCGTTATGAATGATATTGTATTTTGGAAAACTTTTCAATGTGCTACTTCCTGGATAAAAGATTTTTCTTCTAATTAAATCTTAGTTGGCAGATAGGATGATCATAAATCATATGGTAGCGCTTTCCAACTTATGATTATGATCTTCCCTATATCTGAACCAGCCTCAGTGTACTTTATTTTTACTAACGAGCTGGGTGCAGTCATGTTCAAGTGGCAATTAGTTTGTTACCAGACATCAATAGAGGCAAACCTGCAACTGGATATCGAAGGGCAAATCTACAACCGAATGTCTAGAAAACAAATGTGCAACTGGATACCGAAAGGCAAATCTGCAACCGAATGTCCAGAAGGCAAATCTGCAGCCGGATGTGGAAAAAAAAGCCAATTCATAACCTGAAGTGCAGGTAACAAGAGCTGCTAGAAGATCAGAATAGAAATATGCAACTTCATCCCTTCTAAGGAGGGAGTGGCTGCCGACCAGCAGAATTCGTAAACAAAGAGTAAGTCAGCATCACTTGCAAACAAGGACAAGAAAGGTAATGCAGTTATCATCTACTCCAGAGCAGACGCGGAAGAATGGAAGCATCAAATTCATGATGGATCCACCTAGAAGACTAAAGAGTAACAATTCAACTTCGTAGAAGACCAGTTGGTCGAGAATATCACTCGGGGAACTGGAGATGGTTCAGGGAAATATCTCATGCCATTGGTGATTGTGTTTTTTTCTCTTATTTACTAGCATCGTTCTGAGGACAGAACGATTCTAAGGAGGGAGTAATGTAATACCCCGCAAAATAGCATATAGCTATTTTGCATTGTAATCTATGCATGTCTGAGTATTGCATACGATTACATATTTTTCTAATATTTATCAGTTTTAATTGAGAGATTTCAGACATATGAGCTGTTCTGAACCCGATAAGATGACTCGGGATATCTTCTCGATTAAACTGTGGATTTATCCCGATTGTTTTAACCAGACAATTTTCGGGAGATAATTATAATTTCTATAAAATATATATTTTTATAGATTTTAAATTATATATATTGGTTACTTTAAATTGAGCTAGTGCTTGAATTGAATATGGATTGTGTTTATGCACTAGGGTTAGGGTTAGGGTATGGTGACCTAGGGTTACTTGACCTAATCTAGGGTTAGGAACCCTAGAATCATGAGATCATGGCTCGGATCTTAATGAAGATCCAATGGTGAAGATAAATCACCATGTGTATGTTGACTTTGAGAATGAGAAGTTTCTTGGAAAATTCCAAGAAGCTTCTACTTGCGATGTGCCACCTCATCCCACCATCCCAACCATCCACCTCACCCCCCCCCCCAGCCTTGGCCGGCAACATATAACACCCCCCCCATCTCATTCCATTTTCCCCCACTCCATCTACTTCTCATCTTGTTTCAAAAAAATAAAAGTAGAGAAGTAGAGAAGAAGAGGAAGTTGGAGTCTTTGAGTAGTGGAAGAGGAGAAGAGTAGTAGAGAAGGAGAAGGTGTTGGCCAAGTCCTACAAAAGCTAGGAGCAAGGAGCAAGCAAGCTATAAGGAGACTTTTTGCAACTACATGTGGGTGATACTCCTAACTCTAAAGATTTTTTTTTAATATGTATAAGATCTTTGGCATGTGGTAGAAGCTAAGAAAAATTTAATTATCTTGTGTGAAGAACATGACACGCTAAGAAAAAGATAGTGGTATGGTAGAATATCTTTTTCATGATGTTTTTGTTATTGAACATGTGTGAACAGGTGACTTTGAGAATTTCTTGCTCTCAAACGGTTCGGAATTTGAGGCTCAATTATAGAGGATTTGTTCTTCTATGTATGTAGAGCATCCATGAATTTTTTTTCATAATATTTGGAAGTAATTTAGTAGCCCAAACACCGAGTCAAACTCAGGATAGTGAGCAGCTGAAAATGCTGCTTGCTGTGGAAATTTGCTATCTTCCGATTTTGTAACTCAGTGTGGACCGGGTATTTTGAGCTGAAACTTTTTGGAGAAACTATTGTATGTGTCTATAACTATAGTCTTAAATTTCATATTTTTCCAAGGTAGTTTGGTACCTCAAAGAAATTGTAGAATACAACTAGTCTGGAAGTTGTGGTTGATGCTGACTGTTTTTGGACTGAAATTTAAAAGGTCATAACTAGTTGTCTGTATATGATCTCGCTATGAAATTTTTGAAGTAACTTGAGGTATGAGTCTATTTGATGATTTGTAAATTTTAGAATTTTTAGAGATCATTTGATGAGGTTTCAAAAATAAATTGTATATAGTGGTATTAACCCTACTGAAAGAGCAGCTGAAATTGTATGCTATGTTTGAGGAGTCATAACTCATTGTGTGATATGAATCTGAATACAAATTTTGGACACAATGGAGTGGTGTATGTCTAGTTTAAGAATCTCAAATTTCATGAGCATTTGACTTAAGTTTGATTTACTATTGAATTTCAAAGAGAACTAGGTTCAGCCTAATGCAGATCGACTAGTCCGTGAAGATGGTAAATTCTGGAATTATTTGTTAAGAATTTGGAAAATTGACCAACTAGAGATTTGTAGTAGGGAGTCATAGCTTTCTAATCCATCTGGAATTTTTTAATTCCATCTTGTTGGTTGAGAGTTATGATTTTCCAAAGACTAGGGCAGATCCAGTCTAGTCGATGCCCTGTTTATTGAAAATCAATTTTCCCCCTGTTTGTGCACCTGATGGAAATTTGGTGTTTTTGATGACTTTAACGATTGAATCTGAGAATATGTTCAACTAAGAAGTTGTAGTAGACACTCCCACCTTTCCATAGAACCCGGAATAGAGTAATTTCGATGAGCGAGCAAATTTTTATGATGTTGGAAAAGTGCAGTGAGTGCGTGAGGGAACGTACAAGCTGAGAGTGTATGAGGTTTTATGGTGTCAAGATGATTGCATTTGAGGAAATGGTTAACTAGAAAGTTCTAGAATAGGGTCTTAGCTTTCCAGAATGGTTAGTATCAAGCAATTCCAACTTGTGTGCTAAAAGTTATGGATGTTGCAAGTTTAGCAACCTGTTGTTTAGTTTGACTTCGAGCTTAAGTTAGCTCGGGGACTTGAGTTCTTTAAGGAATTGAGGGAGTCATCCACTAGGGAATTGCAATGGATCTCCCTACCCTTCTAGAAAGTCTGATTGTGTTGGATTCCGATGAGCATAGCTTGAGTTACAGCTACTACTATTTCTTGAACTATTCTATCAGACAATTAATAAGGAATCCTTTGTGTACCACATGGTGGTGATCATGAGCTATTGGATTTTAAATGATGTTTTTAGCACTTCATTTGGGACTTGGACAAGTTTCCTGTGCTTAATACTCATGGTGGACATGAGTGAATTGGGAGATAGCTCTGGTCGATTGGTGACTGGTGTCTTGATGTCTGAGTCTGTCAATGGTTGAGTATTGGTGGTTGTGTGTGTGCTTACCTTCATTCAATTTATATGCATCTTTTGGGCGCCGTTGGACTACTCGCTGAGGGTCACAGGCTGAGGTTATTGGTCGATGACCTATGAAGGTATTAGAAATTGGTGAGTGTGATTCCCGTGATTAATTGTTATTTTGACAGATTGGTCAGGCTCGACATTGTTTGATCGACACCGAGTGTGATTTGGGTAACAACATGTTTTTAGTAAACTACATTGATTAGGTTTTCCTTTATTGTTTCGCTTGAAGACCGAATTGGTGTTAGGCGTGATTCCCTATAATCCAACTCGTTCTAAGAGTTAGAACTAGGTGGTGATAACCAGAGATTGTTCCTTCCTATCATTAGGGATATGTGCTACGGTGCGTATCTTGCACTGTTGATTCCTGAAGTACCGTGATAAGAACGGGATGTCGATTTCCTAGCGGATAGGGGGTTTTAGACCTTCGAGGCCATCATGTTCTATGTTGGTGGACACGAACGGATCATAATGGATCTTCTGCGTAATGGATATGCTGCGGTATATCTGTAAGTTCATCACAGCTTTTGAGGATGGTCCAATGCAACAATTATTGGTGACAATGGGGTAGCTCCCCGAATTACTTCTTTTTATATACCTCCTCAATCATGTTGTACTATCAGGAACAGGAAGTGGACTGAAGTAGAATGCATTGCATAGCGAGGGTTCGAATTCCTGAAACTGGAAAAATGGCTTGATTTGGGGCACATGTAGTATGGGATGCATGTGTGTCCAGAGTCTTGCTGACATTAGATTAAGTGCATCTGTTGTGTACTCTGTTTTATGCATTAAACCTTAGATCATGGCATACACGAACACTAGAAAATCAGGATACACGTTCTTTTCCATTCAAGATGAATTGTGGGTGTGATAGTTGGAGATCGCTGTTTTCTTATCAGCATTGCGTCAGTAGAATTACTGACATGCCCACTTAATTAGATACTAGATACCGGGTTGTGAGGGTAGGAGAGCCAGGCCAGCAGGGTATCCAAGTGGGGCGGCAGTGTACATGCCTACCATTCGAGTAGGTGCAGAAATATCGGAGTCGTGCAGCAGAAGGCTCAAGCCGAGGGGCAAGTCCCAGGGAGGCAGATAAACCATTTAGTGGAATTTTGGCAGTAACCAGCCGATCATCATTCTGGAAGACAGTCGATAGCTTCGCAAGGAGTTGAAATATTTTTGTAATCAGTTGTAATAAGTTTATGTAATTTGTATTCCTTATTCAAGAACAAGATAAGAGTTGTAATTATTGGTGTAATGATTTTATTTGGCAATAAAAGTTTTTAAATTTCCATGTTATTTACTGTGTTGAGATGCATCTGAAGGAAAAGATTCTGGTGTTGTCACGAATATTCTGTAACGGGGATTCGGGGCGTTACATCAACTCCAGACCCTCATTTGCATTCATAATGATGACTTGCGTCTCTATAATAGTATGTTTGAAACTATGTGCCCTTGATACCAAATCTAATGGGATATTATACAAAATATTTTATTTATGATTTTATGGTTCTGCACGTGCGATGCACATCTTAATAAATATATATTTTTAAAAGTAAACTCTCCAACGTAGTTTGGTCTCGAACCTAAGACATATTTTATATTAGTTATGCATGGGCGATGCACGAGTTTGTTTATCTACAAATATTTGATTGTCTACAAATGACAATCCTAACGTTCTTAATTTACATGTGCGATGAAGTAAAAATTCTGACATTGTCTGGCATCGAACGTAAAACCTCCTTTATATTAGTTATGCACATTCATTGCACGTGTTTATTTGGTTACAATGTACGTGTTTGTTTGGTTACACAACCCCAACTCTCCCATTAAAATATTAGAGATCGGTTCTTTGCTTTTTAGGGATTAATCATGTTTCTACTTTTTTCATTGTGGGAGCAATCAAATAATGACTTCTACTTTATGAAGGAAACTTACAATCTATATCATCGATCATATATGAATTGTGATTGTTAAAAGCTCCTTGATCTGAGTCTGAGTGGTTGAGAATGTCTGGATCAAGATCTGGACGCTGAAAACATCCGGCGAACCTGCACAAAGTCTGAACACCGAGGTTGGCCGCGGCGAAGGACCCTCCGACGCTCAAGTCAATAACTCAGAAATGAGACTAGAGTTTGTGTGGAGAAGATATTGATTACCCCTTAATAAGGAATGTGGAGAATATTTATAGGCTAAGATTTAGTTACAAAAGACATAAAAAAGAATCTTTTGAGTTTAAACTGCAGATTCTCTTGCTTAAGGGATATGAATAGTTAATAATCTTATTTAAGATAAGATATTTGATTTCCAGCTTTAATTAGCTAGAAACCATTCTTTCTTAGGTTGTAAGCATGTCTTAATTGTAGGCTTGGTTGAGTTGATGGGCCAGGAGGTGGCCCATGTTTTTCTTATAGGCATAGTAACAAAGTTCGCGAATAATTTGACAAATTCGCGAATTATTTGCAAAGAATTCATCCTCCGTATCAATTCGCGATTTAATCGCCAATTCACGTTTAAATCACGGACTTCGTGAATTATTTGCAAAAGAAAGAATTATTTGCTAATAATTCACGAATTAAATAAATTAATCGCTAAGTTTGTTACTATTTTTCATATTTATGGATTCCAATATTTATTTACTCAGGTGACGGGTACTAAGATGCATTAAATTTTGTATTTCTTTCTTCCCGAACTTTCGCCGAGTTTTTTCCGAATTTACCGGATTTTTGTCAAATCCCGAATATTAAGTCTTGTGAATTATTCCCAAATCCCGAATTTGTGACTATGCTTGCAGGCCCATTGTTGTTATAAAATTATTGTTCTGCCCCTGAGAAGTTTTAAGATGGTGCCGAAATCTAGTGGCTCTGATTTTACTCATCTCATAATCCCCATACTCCGGAAGATTGGGTGTCGCAACCTTCAAGGAGTAGTTCTCTATCTTTCGAGTGATCAGAAGGATATACTAGAGCTTCGGGGACACCTAAAACTTTGTTCGAAGCTTCCTAGGGTAGTAACTGTCTTTTAGAACTTCAAAGTAATGTCTCTAGATTTTCAAAATATTTATTTAACTTTTCCCAAATTTAAATTATTTTTTTGAATTTTTAATCAATTTTTCTCTAATTTATAATTGATCCCTGGATTATTAAAATTAAATCTTCTAAATTCATAAATATTTTTTTGAAAATTTTAATTAATTTTCTGAAACTACAATTATTTTTTAGAATTTTTAATTAAAATTTTCAAAATTTAAATTGTTTTAAAATTAATTTTCCTTAATTTATAATTATTAAATTGCATTTTTAATTATATATCAAATGCGGGAGCAAAAATTGGAGCAGCGGGAGACTAGATCAAGCAGGCGCGAAGACTGAGGAGACGGACAGTTGGGGCGTGCCAGAAGCTCCGGGCTGCTTGGATTAGAGCCTCCTCGACGGCAACTTCCTCCTCGAGGAATGCTGACATCAGCTGACGTCAGTGTTTGTCGTGTAGCATGCCGAGGAGGGGGCAAATATTGAAGTGATTCAACGGCTGAGGATGACGGGCTTGAATCTCGAGGCAATCAGACAGTCAAGGAGTGTTGAAAGCATCGATCAACTCAGATGGACTCCTCAACTGTGTGATCAAGCTTCTCGGGACGATGATGTCATGTCGACGTCATTTTTGTCTTCTAGCTCTCTGAAGGGCAGAGCGCAAAAATTGGAACAAATCCAACAACGGAGAATGAAAAACACGAATCATGAGATGATCAGACGGATGACGATCACTGAAGGCATTGATCAGCTCGGATTGACTCGTCCTCAGCGTGTTCAAGTTCCTCGGGGGCGATGATGTCATGCCAACAGCATTTTTGCTTTCTAGCACGCCGAAGTAAGAGTGCAAAAATTGGAGCAAATCAAATGGCAGAGAACAACGGGTGCGAATCATGGATCAGACGGTCGAGGGGCACCTAAAGCGTTGATAAGCTCAGACTGACTTCTCCTCAGCATGATCGAGCTCCTCGAGGGATGCTGACATCAGCATTTTTTTTGTGACCGTTGCAGCCAAACTATTTGGAAGCCCAAATGTTTCTTCCCCTATTAAACCCCACCCCCTTTTCCATTTCTCCACACTTCTCATTTTCTCCAACTCTTTCTCTCTCTAGGGTTTCAAGTTTTTCCAACGATCTTTTTCGGCAAGTTTTGTCGATCAGTCACTGTCATTAGCAAGCTAATTTATATTATTATTATAAGTAATGTCTAGGGTTTCTTCTGGTGATGGAGCCTCCCCCTCTGGTTGTATAGTTGAAGAAGATACTTCTTCCCGACTTACTAGAAAATAGAAGGGGAAGAGAGTTGTCGGGTCTTCTTCAGTTGTTGTGGAGGAGATTGTTAAGACTATGAAGGAGCTGATGTGAAATTACTTTGATCATATGTATCCTCCTCACACCCTTTTCCTTATACCCCAAGGACTTGGGAGATTTTATACGGTATGAGATGCAACACGCGAAAGCAGACTACTGATCCCGACTCAATCACTACCAGCCAAACGAGAAGTGACACTCCACAAAATTGAGTTGTGACAATTTTTCCCACGGGTGTTACGTACATGTATCTTTTACTGTTACGAGTAATATCCGTAACGTATTTTAATATAAATATCATACGTATTTTGTATTCCGATTATTTATATGTTTTCCGTCATTTCAGAATTCATTTTTATCTTATTTTGAGCCAACTCAGACATTTATTTTAATCTTTGTATTTTTACGTGTATTACACGTGTATTCAATACACGTGACGATTACATATATTCCACCTTTACGTGTAATGTTTCTACGTATTTCAACTATTTATTTTTATAACTCATGCAAATGCGTTTTATAAATTGAAATTCATTTTTCTCATATTTTAACTCGAACATATTTTTATATGTGTTTTCTATGTACGTGTTGATTACATTGTTATATATATATAATTAATAAAATTTATTTTTTGTATGTTGTATTTCGATTATTTATAAACATTTTCCCGTTGATAAAATCTATTTTGTATTTGAATATTTATTTTATGTGTGACGCATGTGTTTGCAGTGCACATGTTGGTTGTATTCTCTTTCAAAATAAAAATTTATGAAGTGTGTGGTGTTTATTTTTGCATGAAAACTTTAATTATAATTAAATTAAACTAGTTTTATTAAATACATGTTACATATTATAACATATGCATTTAATTTAAATAAAAACTATTAATAAATTGTGTGCACACACATTCGACGCACGTGCACGTGTCTTTCTCACCTTTGGATTGTTGACCGGGTATTTGGTTGAGTGAGAGGAGTGGAGGTGAGTGGATTAGTGGGTAGGTAATTAGGGTTAGTGGTTAGTTAATTAAATCCCCTTTAATTAACTCTTTTATAATACCCACCCTACTTCTTAATAGCAAAAGAAAACCAAAAAAAAGAATGATGTTCACTGTACCATTCTGCCGAAATGCTTGCTGGAGATTTCTTTTTCTTCTCTGGGCTCGGATTCCAAGGAGGCCTGAGGTTATTCTACTAGGAGCTTCTATTGGAAATTCTTCAAATAGGTGGGTGTTCTCATTACCTTCTAATTTTGTAGATTGCGTAAGCTTAATTTTACGATGAGTAGTTGCTACATTTAGTTTGATGTGTTGAATGTACAAGTAATCTAGAATGTAGATTGTGCATCATTAGTATAATTAATGTGTGATCGAGTAGATGCTGCTGACTTCCAATATGTTATATGTTCATGTCAGTTAAAAAATGTGAAAGTAGTAATTAGTGAGTTTTATGTGGAGAGAGATCCCCTAGAAATCTAATTAGTACATGCTAAATTAATCATGTAGTAGACAAATTGGATTAATGTATGTGCAGGAGTTTTTTTTTTATAAATTCTTAGACGATGAAAATTTTATAAAAGGAACCCATTGGTATTAAATTTCCTTGTATGCATTATAATAGTGTAACATTTCTCAAGAATCTAGTTGGATGAGGGGAAAATTTTATACAATTCAAATTGTAAAAATATGAGCAAATCATACAAATTGGGAGTTAGATTTCATTATATTTAGAGAATGAATAAGTATAAGATTTTATCTTCGTGTAAATACACAGAAATTTGGGAGTATTCAATTCTGGAAGTGAATAGAGATAATAATACAAAGCACCTTAGAAATCAAATTTGTTAAAGAAGATTTGGAAACAGGGAATCGAGGTAAAGGATTTTAATCCATATATATTCAGAGAATGACTTTGGGTGTACTGGGTCTTGGCGTGAGTCTATGGCGCTTTGTACAGTGGCATGGGTC
Organism: Hemerocallis citrina; assembly: GCA_017893485.1. Classification (NCBI taxonomy): domain Eukaryota; kingdom Viridiplantae; phylum Streptophyta; class Magnoliopsida; order Asparagales; family Asphodelaceae; genus Hemerocallis; species Hemerocallis citrina. Next base: position 255,682,403 of record CM030358.1, read on the forward strand.
GTGGGTTCGAGTCTTGGGAGGCTCTGTTTTCTTTTTCTTTCCAAAATTTGATTTTTATATATTAACAGTAGGAGAAATATACATAAAACTGAAGGGGCTTTCTTTCAATAGCCGCGAGTTGGCCTATTGGTTGGGGATTGTGGATTGGCTCACTGCTGGTCTTGGGTTCGAGTCCGGCCATACACAAAATGTGTTTTAATTTTATTTTAAGGGGTTTTTTCATGTTTTCAAATTTTGGAACTAATGTAATAACATTCTAAGTATTATTAAAACTTTAGAAATAATTCCACGCTATTCTTTTAACATATATTTTTGGGAATTAGAGGTGATATTCACATTAAATAATGTATTAGAGGAACTTTTAAATTCAAATTAAAAGGGGATTGTACATGATTAAAGAGAATTAAAAGTAGAATACAAATTTAGAATCATCTTTGTAAAATTACATGGATATTAATCCATTGAATTATGGTTGAGATGGTTTATAATAAAATCAAAGCATAATTATGAGATGGAAATAAGGAATTTCCAGTGATTAATCTTAAAGAATTTTTGTATTAAGAAATACTGATTAATCTTAAAGAATTTTTGTATTAAGAAATATACTTGAAGTATAGAAAAGCATGAAAATACTCTATTAAATAAAAGGGTATTGAATATTATTAAAGTGAATAGTTTAGTTTGGTTTGTTAACCGAGAAATTGTCTATAAGAATTTGATTTGACAAATTTTTATTGACTGTCGCTATAAGAAGTTGAATACTTCATAATCTATAAACATAAAGAAAGTGGATAAAGAAGAAATGATGAATAATGAATGAAATGGTTATGTTGAGGTTAGATGTAACCTAATTGATCTCTATGTTGAGATTATTGGGATCTAGAAGTTAAGTAAGACCCAGGTACCAACAAAGTGATGAAAGTGATAATTGATTTTGAAAAGTGTCCAATATGGGCTATTGTTCTCGATATGTTGTTTAAGACCAGTAGGATAGGCACTAGGAGAAGATGTGATGAAACTTGGGCAAATGTAAGTGGGGCGCATTTATATAGTCTAACGGTGGATTCCTAGACTATAGACCCAGTTAGACGGTGAATTCCTGGACCGTGGTTGCTTACGGGGTGAGACAAGTCTCAATTAAATATGGGACTACGATTGATTTGACAGTGGATTACAAGATCATGAATAGTCGGGCGGATGGGAGGCAGATCACCAATATATGTTTATATACCGGGGCTAGAACGGCACTTGCGGGATATTCGCACGACAAGGATTCAGTATAGTCTGACGGTAAATTCCAGGACTAGAATCCGTACTCGTGGAATATCTAAACCTTGCCTTTGTTACCATAGTAGAATTTTCATCACGAGATATTGAACCCTATAATGTGGAGTACGTAAGGGATTGCCCTCGGACCTATGTAGTATGGGATGCATAGAATCCGAACAAGTATGCATTAGTGTCATCGTAGTGTAAATATCTGCATTAGGCATTAAGCCATATCATACACTGACTGTAACTCCTGTATCCCATTTTCTGTATTTTTGTACTGTATTCTTTCTCCCATTGTATTTTATCTATTTGTACTCCTTCTTTTTCCTGAACCGTGAATTTGTTCTTTCTTCCAGTATTTATATATTCACCTATTTTTTTAATTCTTTGTGATTCTTTTGTCTGCTAATAATTCTGTCTCTGGATGATTTATTGTTTCTAATTTATTTCATTTCTAGCTTAATTTCTATTTATTTGGTCCTGCCTTATTGGATCTAGTTTTCTACCCAGTTTACCCTAATTCAACCCTTCTACCCGTCCTACTGGATCCTAACCCGCAACCCAATACCATCTTCTTTGCACGTCTGTATCTGCCTAACAAGCAGATCATATCTTTTCCCATCTTCTCTTGATTCTCCAAATCCCTACTTGCCAAAAATATTTATTAAATCTCCCTAACAAAATTTGTTAGTTGCTATCTACAGTTGCTATCCCCTAAACCCTAACCCTAATTCTCTCTCATCCTTCATCTCTCTCCCCTCTGCATCCCATGTACAACCCTTCTTCCCCGACCTGTCTGTAGCCCTCCGACTGCCGGCCTGTCCCCCTCTGACTGTCGTGCCCTCGGCAACCCTCCCTGTGTCGTCCTGCCTCTACAACGCCTGCCCACAGTGCCTCCCAGTCTTCCCCTTCTCCCCCCAAAGTTGACAGCAGCAGACCACAGCTACCCCCTCTCGGCCTATGTCCCTTCCCGCCGTCGTCCGCCGTCGCCGTCCCTGTTCTACCGTCACTCCTTGGCCACCGTCGATCTCCCATCGCAGTGTGCCCCCAGCTACCGTTGTCTCTTTGTGTGCTTGCAGTTGTTCTCTCAAGTGTTGGGTTAGTGTTCGTGTTGTTCGTGATCATCTTGTTCGAGACCCGTTCGTTCGTATTGTGTTCGTGCACGAGAATCTATTCCCGTTATTCTTATTCTCTCGTCAGATTCGTCGACTATATAAGGCAAGTAACTTGTATTATTTTTTTGTATATACAAGTACCAAATACCACCTGTAGTGTCACTTTTGTTTCTAGATTCGTTATCATGAAAAACCCTTGTTAGATCTTGACTCTATTTGTTGATCCATCCGTATTCATCATATTTGTTACACACACGACATGAAATTAATTTAGATCTAATTTGATTCTTGATGTATGTATGTATGTTGTTTCGTGATCCATGATATGTTGTATGATTCTTACATGCTTGATGTGTTAGTTGTAGTATCTTGTGGTAGACATTTTAAATACCCATACCATGTTGTTTTGGACATCTATTATATCATGTTTTGTATTTTGTTATAATTTAGATTTGTTTCATATGAACTATTTGATTTAATGCATAAGGAGAGATTTCTGTTTTTGTTGCTGCCCTGTTTTGTTTCTGTATTTTAGACCCTGCTAAGGTCAGTAAATCAAACTAATTTGTGAATATAAATCGTAGAACTCGTTGACTATTTTCTAGAATTTTTTACAGATCTCAGTTTCGATTTGTGGGGTACGAGTTATTGCTGTTTTGCTACAGATGTGTTGAGAATTCCAGATTCAGTTTTATGTGATTTCTGTATAGTTATTCATTTTTAAACTGATGGTAAAGGTAAGACTTGCTTCTAATATTTTTCTGGTTATAATTAGACTTGGCTGGGATTAACCCCAAATTTTTGTAGATTTATTTGATGATATTTATAAACTATTCTATGCTTGTGAACAAACTACTATATTTCCCAAACTGCACGCTGTTCAGTAAATAACCACATTTTCAACCTGATTCCATCTGCTGTTGGTTAAAACATTGTGAATATAAAATGTAGCCTGTTGTATCTATTTTTCAACCCTTTTGATGGATTTTGATTTCGAGTTATATTTTGTAATTTATTGTTGTTTTAGTACTTCTGTGTCTAAAGTTTCAGATTCACGAACTGGTTGTATCTTACTGTTTTCCGAATTTATTTGACCATGCTATCTGAGTTGGAATATTTTGAAATTTTATTTGATGATACTAGACATACTAGGGAATACCCCGATGTTTCTTAGATTTAAATCAGTAAGTTTTATGCCATTTTCATGTTTGTGAATACAACCTTGTGATTTCTGGCTGAACATGATTTCTGCATATAATTCTGTTTTGAGCCCTGTTTCTGTAGTTATTATATGACTTGTATATATGTGCTGGATTCGGCCGAGAGTCTATTTTCTATATTTTCTGACGGATCTAGATTTGCATGTCTGTGGCAACAGAAATCTCATATTTGGTACAGTAGTGTCCTGCTATCTAAAAGTGGAAGTTTCGTTGTCCTAGTCTTTGGTGAGTCATTTGTCACCTGTTTGTGTCCTTATCCAACTTGTACTTATCCCTTGTTATCTTACCATATTTCTTGCCTTATTTGTGCACTTCCATACTTGCTTTAAATAATAATAACAAAAAACCAAGTCGGGGTTAAAGGAAAAGATCTAGTAGTTGAAAATACAGAAATATGTACTCGGAAGGGAATCCATAGATCTTACGTGATACTTGATACTTAATAATTGACACGTGATTACTTGAAACTTGACACTTAATACTGACACGTGATTACTTGATACTTAATACTTGTACCTGAGTACACTGCCCTCTATGATCCACTACGAAATCTAAAACGCAATTTATTTGAATGTAGCAACCATGTGGTAAAAATTTGGGATGCATGAAGTGCTACCTAGATAGGATTAGATACAAGACTTGAAATAAGATGATCACTTGCTTATCCTTGTTACTTGTACATGCTACTTGACACTTGTTACTTGTTACTTACTTGCATGCTACTTGCTACTTGTTACATGCCACTTGCACCCGATCATCTTGCCATGCTATTTGATTCTGTTGCCCTATTTGCTATCACATTCCTTTCATGCTTACTTCTGTACTAGCTTCCATTGTTACTCTATACTTGTCTATCTGTTTCCCTGTACTTGTTGCCTGCACTACAAGCGGCCTGTAACTTGCACTGCCGGGCTTTTTATTTCTCTTCCCTCTTCCTGCAATTTGTAACTTACAGACTTTGGTGACCAGCTGCCCGAGGGAGTAGGTGACCAAACTTTCTAGTTGGCTAGAGCTCTTGCTACATTTATTTCTTGTTTTTTTAATAAATGTAATTGCTACATGGATTATTTTGTATTGGGCATTTTGTCCCAGATTTTTGTTTTGTTCCAGACTTGGTTATTTGAAGATTAATTATTCTTGTTTTCAATAATCCTGTTGGTTTTGTTAATTCATTTATTCATGTGTGGTTGATTATTTCTCTTGTATATCGTGTTTATCCTTGTACATGTTGTAAAGATCCTTACAGCTTATGAATGGTGAAAGCTATTCGCTGGACTTATGTTGCGTATTTGTATTCCGTATTCCTTTTGGGGAAGTGGGGCGTGACACTGACACTGCTAGGGTAGTCACTTTTCCTATTTGCATTCAAGTTTGTGATTGCTAAGATAATGAGATCGTTGTATTATAGCATTGCGTCAGTTGTATGCAACTGACGTGCCCACAGTTTTCGAGTTGCAGGATTGGACTTGGCATGGACTTAAAGTCACTATAATGAGATGTCACAAGATTGAAGAATTCCTATTATTATTGTATTCATTTTAATTCTAATGTACTGTTGTAAAGAACATGTTGTAATCAAAAAGTTTTAAATTCCTTGTAAATTTGTACGAATTTGATGTAAAAGATCCTGTTTGTGCTACGAATTACATGTGTTTGAAATTCGGGGCGTTACATGAGAAACCCCCCCCCCCCCCCACCACCACCACCCCCGAGTTTGTGTTGTTTCCACATGACACTAGGGTCAGGGCACGCTCGGGTGATTTCCGAGGGGATATGTATCTTCCCTTATGATGCTTTCCTAGCCGAGTTGTCTTCCTATGCATCCATTTGTGAAGGAGATCCTGAATTGGTATTCACTTAGCATAATTCAGTTTATGTCGAATATGTGGACGCATGTGATCGGCTTCATCCTGCAATGTTGAAAGGTTGGCCTCGAACCGAACCTAATTTTTTGGAGGACGCACTTTAAGCTTCATCAGAAGAATAGGATGGAGCATTGGTTCTATATTTCCCCTCACCCGAAGATGGGAGTAATCGAGAATCCGGACTCGATTAAATATTGGAAGGACCAGTTATTCATCATCCGCATTCATGAGCCATTGGGCGGGATTCCCACCAAGTGGAGAGAGGGGGTCCCCAAGAGAGTGAAGGCTGATCCAGTAGTGGATGAGGAGGAAAAAAATGAGTTATGCTCTTCAAGTGCAAGGCGATAAAGTGGAGGAGTATGACAGAGGAAATTATTTTCGCTGGGCGTCTAAGCCCGATGAACCCTGGTACAATTTTAGTTTGCTAAATAATTCGTCATCTTTTTCTCTTGCTTTACCATGTTCTCACATTTCCCTTTATTATCTTTTGCAGAAGCGAAGAACATGGATTTTGATGCGATTATTTCATCCCGTGTCAGATTGAGCAACAAGGGGCCCGAGTACAAGAAGAGGAAGAGGACTACGAGCAAGTCGTTGTCTGTGAAGGTGACCAAGAGCTCTTCGGCTTCTATGCTAGCAGTGGCTCTGCAGTCACCTCCGGCTGTGACGTTGAACCCTGCTAGGGGTGGTCTTTCCCACATCGCGGTTATTGTAGGTGAGTGCTAATGTGATCCTCACCGAAGAGGACAAGAAGGTTTATGATCCTGATTGGGTCATTAAGAGGCATGATGGCTTCCTCGGTGATTCGATAAGATGCATCGATGCAGTTAAGCATCTTCCAACCTCGAAGGATAGGAATAGGTTAAGGAATGAGACGATTGGTTCCTCCATCATGGAGATCTCTCGAGCCCATATGTCGATGCGTATTTATGGTTCTTAGTGTAGCCTTACATTCTATTGTATCTTTCTATGTTTTGAAGCTCTTCTTCTTTTGTAGATCACTTTCCACTTCATCAACTTGCTTGACTAGATAGCGGAAAAGGAGAAGCTCTGGAAGTCCCAACAAGGTGAAGTTGGAGAGGAAGAAGACCACCAAGGAACTGAAGAAGGCAGAGAAAGAGAAAGAGGATCTTCTTGCTTGGATCGCTCACCTTAAGCCTGAGAAAAAAAAGGGAGAAAGAAGTTGCGCTAAAGGAGAAGGAGACGACAGTGATAGGGAAGGAGGTTGCAATGTCCATGGTGAGGCTTGTAGTTGAGTAGCATCTCTTCATGACCATGAAGAAGATCTATGCTAAGGCTATCAGGGACGTGGTGGAGCACGTCCTTAACTTTGATGGGAAGGGATACCACCTTCAGATGAAGCCGAGATAGGAGCCTATGGCTGAGGAGTCGGAGGATGAGGAGAAAGATGAGAAAGAGGAGGAAGAGGAGGTCGAGGAGGTCGAGGAGGTGGCTCAGAAGGAGCCTGTGGTCGAGGAGGTGAGGAGCTTGGAGGGGGGCATAGGGGCAAAGGGAAAGGAGACGGTGGAGACTTTCGCTCCTGTGGCTCTGTTGACTGAGGTGGATCCCTGTTCGCCCCCTCATGTCTTCAACTTATTTATTTTTATTTTGTAAATATGTCTAATAGAGGACTGGTCACTGCTCTTGTATCTTCTGTTTTAGTAGAATGAAAATGCTTTTGGTGTTAAACACTTGTGTCTTTCCTTTTGAGTAAGAGCTTTGGGTGTGTGTGGCTAGATTTCTTGAGTCTCCCTATTAGTGAGGCTAGGTGTCATGCCCCGCTTCCCAAAATACGGAACACAAGCGCATGACATTGGCCAGCGAATAACTTACGTCATCCATACACTATTTTTGTTCAACTCAATAATATAATAAGATAAATACAATTACGTATGCAATAAGAACAATCACATGAATAATAATACTAGGAATAAAATAACCAAATACGATAATCCAACATCTGGAAACAAAATAAAAATCTCCAGGTCAAAAGCCCATAATAAAATGTTTAATAAAACTCAATACAAGAAATCCAATAAAATAACGATCAATCTAGAAAGCAACAAATCCTCAGAAAGACTGTTCTCCAAGTCCTGCTGATAACTCTCCTTGATCACCTGTGAATACCTCATCTAAAAAGAGGAGAAAATAGTCCTTAAAGCAAGCCATAGACAGCAAGTAGAGAAAGCAATGAACAATGGAAGTACGGTATAACAACGAATTCAATAAAACAGTAGGAATCAATAACAATGGACGATAGCAATAATCAATATCAATTGTAACAATGCGATGGGTGTAACAATAAATGATATTTCAATATTCGATGTCAATACTCAATGGTCAATGTCAATATCAATAACAATGTTCAATATTAATAGCAATGACGATGTTCAATATGCTGTGTCAATATTGTGTCAATTCCTAAGTCTATTAGCTTTTAGCCTAACTAATACACGTACTATTGCGTCTCATACCACAGGTTTGGTGCATGCAATCAATGTCATTTAGACTCTAGTGGTGAATTTTATAGATCATGTACTCGGGCAAACATGTAAATGATTTTCAGTATTCAGTTATTCAGTTATCAGTCATTCAGTTATTCAGTATCAATGTCCAAGGAATAATATGCAGTTATCCAGTTATTCAGTTATTCAGTTACCCAGTTATTCAGCTGTTCAGTAACAATAGGGAAACCACGAGCTCCCTACCGAGTACAGTCCTTATATTGTTCACTACTGAATCTTCGTGGAAGAAGAAGCGGTTCACCAGACACACCCTAAAACCCCGGCTTGCCAAACATTTTATCGATGCAATCAATACATTATGCAATTTAGAGAAATTCGATAACGATGGTATCAATAGAAGTAACAATAGGACGATCAATTAGAATTGGACAATTAGAATGGTGACAATAGTATATTAGGAACATGCAATACAATTTATATACTTCAATTCATTCAATATAACGATGTATATACAATTATATTAAGAAAATATGGAAACAAAATTCTGGACAGCAATAGGTTATTGTACCAAAATCAAGTTTCCCGCTGCTACAGAAATCCAAAACTGGATCCGTCATAAGTTCTAAAAACTAGACTCCTGCCCGGTTCCAACTCATGTTTAAAATATGAAATCCTATAACAATAGATATGTTAATTACATCGTTCTTTATAGATTACACGTTCTGATCGAAATTTAAGATCAAGTTGTTATATTTTGTAAAATCAGTAGAAACCCAATTTTAAATTCGTCAAAAATATCCATTAAGTTCCTAATCAAGTTAACTAATAATTTGAAATTGATTAGGGCAATATTCTAACATTAACTTAGCTTTTTAATAACTTAAACATGAAGAAATACATGAATTAGGAATTCTGGAAGTAAAAGGCAGCAGTTGTAAAAATACCATAACTCTTGCAATAAAGCTCGGAATTCAAATATTTTAGATATTCTAGAAACTAGAAACACAGGGCTACAATTTTTGTTTAGAAAGCTATAATTTTTTATGTCAAATACTGGGTCAAAAAGGTCTTACAAATTCCAGGCAGACAATGAAAATCGGGGTTCAACATATTTCATGAAATAAAAGTGATCTAAAAATGGGTAACTTCAACTCAATAGTTAACAAATTTTATATTCGGCATGGTAAACACAATAACATGGTAAGCACAATGAAGAATACATCCATACACCAGTTTAACATCAATGAGGCATCAATCAATTATTCAAGCGCAACAACCTAATAATCAATTCTACAATAGTTTATTTGTGCAGTGTTATGCATGAATAAATTCTATTATCAATACTACATGGATGCATGAAAGATTAGATATTTTAGAGTCAATAATGGCACGAAGTCAAGAATATCTTAGGTTGGCTAGTGTAAATCCTTAATATACTCAACGGAACATAAACAATATAACAATACGATAAACAATTCATAATCTACTTGCGAGTTTCAATAAAACCTTGAATTTGACACAATATGCAATTCAAGAGGGAAGTGACTTGCCTTGATTTGATGAATACGGATGTTAAAATAGAATAACGGGATGAGAGTCCCGGCGGCAACAATGACGATCGCGAATAATGCAAATCTTGATGTGATGATCACGATCTAAATCAAGGGTCAAGAATGAAGGATAAAAAGGTCAAGGGCCAAGATCTTTATGATCAGGAACTGCTGATCTTGGTGATGGGAATGCAACTGATGAAGGAGACCTGGGCTTCAGTGGCGCTCGTTAAAGGAGGACGGCGAGGTTCAGGCGGTGAGGAAGACGAGAACAGTGGTTGTTGTGGTGGTGCTGGCTGTCGATGGTGCACAGGGGCAGCGGGGCACAGCGAGGAGTAGGCAGTCGAGGTGGTTGCAGGATTCGATGGTCGATGGGTTGCGACAGCTGTGCGGGAGGCTAGGGATGAGTCGACGAGGATGAGCAATGAAGAAGGGATTTTGCTGAGATATTGAACAGATTGCAGGCAGTCGACGAGGGTGCAGCAGATGGTTTCAGCACCAAAATGGAGGAAGGGGGAGCGCGATGGGGTGGAGTTCTTGGCATGCAGTGGATCGCAACGAGGTAGAGGTGGTCGAGCGGCAAGGAGGAGGTCGATAATGGCTCGAGTGGTGGTCGAGGAGCAGGGAATGGAGGTCGATGAAGGACTGAAGGATGTGACTGACGAGCGGGGTGCTTCGATGGGTTCGACAATGGCAAAACAGGGGAAGAAGAGGGGGCGATGGCTATGGCAGATAATGAAGAGGCTAAGGGAGGAAGAAGACGACGGCGATCGACAGCACAGGGGATGCAGGCGACAGGGATGATGAGAGTCGATCGGGAGGTTGAAGATGAACAGGGGGGTTGTACAGTAGTGCTAGGGTTGAATAGTGGCGGCTGAGAAGATATTTAGGGTTAATGATAGGGTTAAGAAAAGATTAGGGTCGGGGATTAACAGTGATTATATAGGGTTAGGATGTGGGTTATAGGGTAGCGGGTTAGCGGGTTGAGATACACTAAGGAGAGGGTTAAAGGGTTTAAATCCAATAGGGAATCAAAAATTAGGATTTAGGTTAAAAATTGAACAAATAAATCAATAGTAATATAATATAACATGCATTACATTAATACTCAACTATTAATAAACACAATTGAATGTATGGATTCACAAATAAATAAGATTTCGATTTGGCCAAAATATAACAATATAGTACAACAACAACAACAACAACAACAACAACAATTATAATTATAATAACAATAATAATAATAATAATAGTATATATGTATCAAAATGGGATTTGAGTTTAACGAATATATTAAAATCCAAATAGTAATAATATATTTGATTTGGGCTAAAATATAAATAGCCGATCAATTAGGAATAAAAAATAAAGTTAAAATATATTATCATTCAAAATAAATATAATTTTCGATTAGAAAAGACTTTGATAGAAGATCCAAAATGAATTTAAAACAAATTGAATTTATAAATAATCAAAATACAGAAAATTCTCAAGAATATGTATTTGCGGGAACGGGGGTTATATGGATTCACAAATAAATAAGATTGGATTCGATTTGGCCAAAATATAACAATATAGTAGTACATATTAATTAATTAAATCAAATAGTATACATAAAATTCATACTCTAATAATGCTAAAATACAGATTATGATCAATAGGCTTTCACAATAATAAATAACAAAAGATGAATTTCAATAAATAGTAATAATAATAATAACAATAGCTTGTGAAAACTAGGGTGTGGCTCGAGGTCAATGCCGAGCGTTGAGCCCATATAGCTTGAGAAAGCTGGGGCATGGCTCGAGGTCATTGCCGAGCGTCCAGCCCATATAGCTTGTGAAAGCTACGGTGTGGCTCGAGGTCAATGCCGAGCGTCGAGCCCATATAGCTTGAGAAAGCGAGGGTGTGGCTCGAGGTCAATGTCGAGCGTCGAGCCTCCCTGCTTGTGAGAAAGCTAGGCCATGGCTCGAAGTCAAGCGATTCATCCTTTCCGAACGCAGCATACAACTCTTCGTTGTACTGCGCTCTTTAAGTGTGCTTTGCTTGTTCCCCCTTCTCCCTTACCACGGCAAGTCTTTGTGGAAGAATTTCGACGGGAAGAAAAAAGAAGGCGTTAAGAGAATGCCGAGCATCAAACCCCCCTTCTTGTGAGAAAGCTAGGGTGTGGCTCAAGGTCAGGCGATTCATCCTTCCCAAACGCAGCATACAACTCTTCGTTCTACTGCGCTCTTTAAGTGTGCTTTGCTTGTTCCCCCTTCTCTCTTACCACGACAAGTCTTTATGAAAGAATTCCGACGGGAAGAATAAAGAAGGCGTTAAGAAAATGATGAGCGTCGAGCCCCCCTTCTTGTGAGAAAGCTAGGGCGTGGTTCGAGGTCAATGCCGAGCATTGAGCACCCCAGTTTGCGAGACGGCTTGGCTCGAGGTCATTGCCGAGCGTCGAGCCCATATAGCTTGAGAAAGCTATGGTTTGGCTTGAGGTCAATGCCGAGCGTCGGACCCATATAGCTTGAAAAAGCTATGGCATGGCTCGAGGTCATTGTTGAGCATCTAGCCCATATAGCTTGCGAAATCTAGGGTGTGGCTCGAGGTCAATGCCGAGCGTCGATCCCATATAGCTCGAGAAAGCTGGGGCGTGGCTCGAGGTCAATGCCGAGCATTGAGCCCATACAGCTTGACAAAGCTAGGGTGTGGCTTGAGGTCAATGCCGAGCATCAAGCCCATATTGCTAGAGAAAGCTAGAGCGTGTCTCGAGTTCATTGCCGAGCATCCAGCGCATAAAGCTTGAGAAAGCTAGTGTGTGGTTCGAGGTCAATGCCAAGTGTCGAGCCCATATAGCTTGAGAAAGCTAAGGTGTGGCTCGAAGTCAATGCCGAGCGTCGAGCCTATATAGCCTGAGAAAGCTAGGGTGTGGTTCGAGGTCAATGCCGAGCGTCGAGCCCATATGGCTTGAGAAATATAGGATGTGGCTCGAGGTCAATGCTGAGCTTCGAGACCCCTTCTTGTGAGAAAGCTAGGGCATGGCTCGAGGTCAATGCCATGCATCGAGCTCCCTTGCTTGTGAGAAAGCTAGGGCCGGGCTCGAGGTCATTGCCGAGCGTTGAACCCCTTGCTTTTGAGAAAGCTAGGGAGTGACTCGAGGTCAATGTCGAACGTCGAGCCCATATAGCTTGAGAAAGCTAGGGCGTGGCTCAATGTTGTTGCCGAGCATCTAGCCCATATAGCTTGAGAAAGCTAGCTCGAGGTCAATGCCGAGCATCGAGCCATATAGCTTGAGAATGCTAGGGTGTGGCTCGAGGTCAATGCCGAGCGTCGAGCCCATAAATCTTGAGAAAGCTAGGATGTGGCTCTAGTTCAATTCCGAGTGTCGAGCCCCTCTACTTGTGAGAAAGCTAGGGTGTGGCTCGAGGTCAATCCCGAGCATCGAGCCCATAAAGCTTGAGAAAGCTAGGGTGTGGCTCGAGTTCAATTCCGAGTGTCAAGCCCCCCTACTTGTGAGAAAGCTAAGGCATGGCTCGAGGTCAATGCCGAGCGTCGAGCCCCCTACTTGTGAGAAAGCTAGGGCATGACTCGAGGTCAATGCTGAGCATCGAGCCCCCAGTTTGCGAGAAAGCTGTGGCATGGTTCGAGGTCATTGCCGAGCGTTGAGTCGATATAGCTTGAGAAAGCTAGGGCATGGCTCGTGGTTGTTGGCGAGCATGCAGCCCATATAGCTTGAGAAAACTAGGGTGTGGCTCGCGGTCAATGTCGAGCGTCGAGCCCATATTTCTTGAGAATGCTAGGGCATGGCTCAAGGTCATTGCCGAGCATGGAGCCCATATAGATTAAGAAAGATGGGGTGTGGCTCGAAGTCAATGCCGAGCATCGAGCCCATATAGCTTGACAAAGCTCGGGTGTGGCTCAAGGTCAATGCCGAGCGTCGATCCTATAAAACTTGTTGGAAAAGCTTTGGTGTCACATGTGATGCTGACGTCGGGGGGGGGGGGAATCGAGGCGTCGAAATCTAATCAGCCGTTAGATCTTGATGATCAAGTTTGAACGGTCATGATTCTAACGTGGAATTCGAGGCGTTGATTGTCTATTTATAAATCCTCCACCCCCTCCCCATTTCTTCACTTTGCTTCCTTTTTCTAAAAATCGGAGCTTCTCTCTTTAGCCGCCGGTGACAACTTTTCTGTTGAACTCTCAGTTTACGAAGCCCAAGTTAGTATTACCTTTGTTATATCGCGATCTCAGTCCGGTTCTGAAGCGAGTGCCTCTGGTAGGGATACGGGGGATGCGGGGGATCGTCAGTCAAACTCCATGTCTTGGGATCTTGACGACCAAGTTTTGGACGTAGTGCCGCTCCATAGTCGCAAGCCGTATGTGGTGGAGTCAAGCAGTTCCGCTGGGGAGGTGGATGTACGAGGTGAGGAGGTCGAGGAAGGAGTGGTGGAGGGGGTAGTAAGGAAGACGAGGTTCTTCTTGCTTTCGCGACACTGTCTCCTCCGAGGGCTCCTCGTATTCGAAAGAAGAAGAGGAAGTGGCGCCTTCCGGACAGTCCGAACATGCCATACGAGTTTGAGCCGATGCACGGGTTCATCATCCCATATTTTAAGAACCCACGGTCTATCAGGATGTATCCTGACGATGTTGAGAACTTGGTTCAATTTGGGGTGGAGGTGTCTTTGCCGGGCCGGACCTAGATACAGATGGACAAAGTTCAGTGCATCCTGAAGGTCGACTATCTGCCCGTGACAAGGGCCAATTATTTCATTGGGTGGGAGTATGAGATGATGATCCCGAGCCCTGGTCTCCGCCCTACCACTGAGCTGGCCCCCGATTTCTGTATGTTTCCGGAGGACGCCTTCATTTCGGGGTTAAGGCTGCTGTTGCATCCATTCATCAAGAGGGTGCTGAGGTAGGGGATCTCTGTCTGATGTAGTGTGGTCCCAATTCTTGGAAGTAGTTGGTTTTCTTCATTCTGATGTGTGGGAGAAGAAGGTAACCCTGAAGCTGAAGTATTTTCGGGTCGTCTTAGGGGTGAGCTCGCTTGGAGACTAGGAGGGCATATACTATATATCGCCTCGCCCCCACAAGAAGGTGATGTACGGGCACCCAAATTCCATCAAGGGGTGGAAGGCTAAGTACTTCGTGATCTGAAGCGAGGTGCCTTGGGAAATTTCTACAGTTTGGAATTTTTACGAGCCGAACCAAAACCCCCAAGGCAGAGGGATTTGACGGAGGTGGAGTGGGCTGATGTCGATCAGATCGTCGAGGGACACAGCATTGGCTGGCCGAATGATACAGAATTGCACTTGGCCTGGACCGGACTGAGCCCAACCGACCCTTGTATGTTTCATTTCATTTTTATTTAATTTTTTGCCTTCGTGTTAACATTCACTCTTTTTCCCTGCAGCGATGGACAAGGCGAAGCTCGATGCACGGAAGGCCCTGAAGGATCTGGCCTAGAAGAGGAGGGCCGAGAAGGCAGCACCGAAGCTGGGGTCCGTTGAGGGGGGGCTCCGAAGGCCCCTCGGAACGGCCCTATAAGAAGGAGAAGGCCCTCTCTGTATGAGAAGCGCCTGAGTCGGCACCGAGCTCGAGCAGCCACAAGGTTGCTGATGTCCTGAAAGCCGAGACCCCCTTCTTGCGCCCTGACGCCCAGGCGATGGTGGGTAAGAGGGGGCTCAGGCCGTTTGCCCGTAATTGGTCGGTGAAGGAGGGCGACACACTGGCGGAGGGTCCGATCTCGGTCGAGGTCATAGACCACCTCGCCACGGCGCGCGACCAGTCTATCCTGGCGACTAAGACGGTCGAGACATGCTACATGAAGTGGGCTCAAGCCCATGTGGGTGGTAGGTGTTTGTTTGTCTGTTTAACTTTTTACTTAGTAGAGTCGCTGTCTGATTTTTGCCTATTAACCTTCAATCAGGCATCTATGGCCGGGGCGCAGCTGAAGAGGTGCTACGAGAAGGACCTGAAGACCGAGAAGCGGAACACCGACAGGTACTTGCGCGAAGCAAAGGATCTGAAGCTTGAGCCAACGACAACCCAGGGGGTGTCACAGGACCTTCAAGCCGACCTTGCCTCCGAACAAGACCAGCATCTTCGTGCCTTAGCGGAGGTTAGAGCAAAAGCGGCTGTAACATCCTGGATTTTTTAAATCATATTAATTAGAATGTATTTTATTTTTCACGTGTTGTGCACGTGCAATTTTATGCATGTATCTCTCTAAAAATATTTCATAAACTAGTAGTCTTATTTCCTTCTCTTTTATTTAAGAGAACCTAAATTAATTTTTGGCCTAATTGTCTCTTTGTAGCCCACCTTAATTAATTAATTAATTAAATTAATGAAGCCCATGGTTAGTTAGCCCATTAGTGAGCCCATTTATTTTAAAATCTCTTTTAATAACCTAACTTGTAGTGTTGACTCATTCCATGAACAAAAAAATTAATTAACATGAACAACTTGTAAATAAGGGGGGCACTAGAGGGCACGTGCTTGCAATAGAGTGTGCAAAGCACACCCTTTGGGTGTGGCCGGATGGGATCAAGATAGAGGGAGAGTGGATGAGGTGGAGAGGTGGTTATTTGCATCATGGGAAGTTATAGCAACTCCCTATTTTATCTAAGCCCTTGATCCTTAACCATTTGATCTAATCCTAGCCCTCTATATTCACTAAATTTTGTTTAAATACCCCCCCCCCCCCCCCCCCCCCCCCCCCTCTTTTCAATAGTTATCCTTAAACCTATTCTATATCATAAGAGAAAGAAATACATTAGTGAGCAAAAGATTGAGAGTTAAGTGAGTTCTAAAAGATTGAGTGTGCTTTGTGTGTGTTCCATCAAGAGGAGGCCGGCCACTCACCCAAGGAGCAAGGAGGCTTGCGGCAAACACCAAGGAGCAAGGAGGAAGCTTGGACTCATCAAACACTAGGAGAAGAAGGCCTTTTTGTTCATTCTAGGAATTTTCCCTAGGACTTTTGTGAAATTTCTCTCCAAATAAGGTGGGTAATTTTCTCCAACTTCTAAATAGATACCATGCTAGGTTGTGTTTTGATCATGCTAAAATAAACAAGAAAAAGGAAATATTACTTTATGTTAGTACCATATTTAAGGAGAGAATGAACATGTGTGAAATTGCATGAAATAAGTAGTAAAATTGTTTGAATGATATGAATTGAAATATTGTGGTGATGATTTGAAAATATGCTCGTTTGCTAATTAAGAAATTATGAACCTTTATGTTTGAGTTATTCATGAATGTGAAAAAATGCGATGTGAATAAATGTGTGGTTATATGATGTGAACTATGAGAAAATCTCCTTGTTATGAACGTAGATTGATTAACAAATCATGCATTCCTGTTGTTAGTAAGATTGATTCTGTTTCTGTACAAACAAAAGAATAGTCTTTTATATAAAAATGAGAGTTAAACGTTTTTTTTTTTTTTGAAAATCTTGAATTACTGTATAAATTCCAAATTTTGAATTTTTTTTGCTGAACAGTCGACCGTATATGCTTTAACAGTCGACTGTCCTGACTGTTTATTTCCAAATTTTAAATCATCGCAGAACAGTCGACCGACTATGTCTTAACAGTCGACTGTCCTGACTGTTTGTTTCCAAGTTTTAATCATCGCAGAACAGTCGACCGACTATGTCCTAATAGTCGACTGTCCTAACCATTTTAATTTTCGAGTTTTTAATCATTGCAGAATAGTCGACCGACTATGCTTTAACAGTCGACTGTCCCGACGATTTAATTGATATCCAGATTTCATGAAATAATTTTCTATAACCCTTGGCTTAGTGTAAAGGAGAAATTGAGACTATTTTGCCAGAAAGAACTTATTGTAAGTTGTTATTTTAAAGTGTCTTTGGATTAAGAAAAATGTATTGCTAAAAAAAAGGAGTTTGAAAAGAGATTTTGATAAAAGGAAAATCAAAAGTATGAATGTTTGATTTAGTATTGGCAAAGAGAATAAGAGAATGATGTGGAAAGAATGAATTATAAATGTGACAAATTAGAAAATGAATTTATTTGTCTTATGCGTAAAATTGAACATGAAAGTAAAATCAAATATCCTGATGAATTATGAAAAGTCTTATGAATATGAATACACAAATGCTATGGACATGAAATGAGATTTTGAACTAGTGGGTAGCTAAAGTCCTATTACCGGCAATAACTCTAGGGGTTGATTTTATTCATGATTCAAATAAACTAAGGATTAGATACATAGTGGCGATGTGATGAAAGTAAGAGAAAAACACGAGTATGAGGGCCATCGGATTGACAATGTGAGATTGATTCACAGACTGCCTGCTTGATGCGTCATGACATGGTGTGAGTACTACTCCGGAATTATTGTCCCGGTGGCAATGCTTGTGGGGTGTTTGGTGACTACGGGTGGTGCCATGGTTTCATGACGGAGGTTGAATTGTCCATAGTCTGCCTGCATGATGCGTCATGTCGGTGCGTGGGATTCCCCTCCAGACTATCTGGACATGGGCTCGTAACTCATAGAACATATAGGATACTTATCGTAATTACCGTAGTGGTTTAAGTCATGACGAGGTATTGAACCCTACAAGATGAAGAACGATTAAGGACTTGCCCTCGGACTTATGTAGTATGGGTTGCATAGAATCCGAACAAGTGCGCATTAGTGTCATATAATATAAACAACTGTATTAAGGACTAAATGCACAGCACAACACGACATCTATTGGATAGTCCCCGTAGTTCGGTTTGTGACAAGTGTGTGCTTTCTAAGTAGGAGAAAATTGATGTATTATATCCTTGCATCAGTTGAATGAACTGACGAGCCCACAGTTTTTATGCAGGATAAAGAGATTGACAAGATTAAAGTATGCATGCTGCTTAAAGAATGTTTCAAGTGTTGTACATTTTATTCATTTAATTATTGTAAATTGCTTCCGCTGTTTAAATGTAATTTAAAGATGTAACTCTGATGTAAAATAAAGTTTTAAATTTCCTTTTAAAATTGTACGAAGAGAAGTGAAAAGATCCGGTGGAACTTCGAATTCAATCTGTTTTGGAATTCGGGGAGTTACAGAGTGGTATCAGAGCCACACTTCCAAGTAGTACAAATTTATAAGGAACGACACCCTAGAGTGGACATTAGAGCGTGTGCTCAGACTAGAGATTTAAATGTAAGTCACTTACATTTGTGTTGCTCTATGATTTATGTTTCTTCTCCTCCTTTCTCTAAGATGGCAGACCACTTCGACCCAGCGGGAGATGATGACTGACACATAGTTGAGGAGGATTACTGTCCCTGGCAAGCTGATTCAGACGAAGAAGATCCCAAAGAATTCGAAGAGGAATGGCCTGAGTCTAGGGAGATCACTCCACCTCCGGATTCATCTGATGATTCCACTGATGAGGAAGAACCAGTTCCGAGTAGTCTCATTGTGTCTCTTCAGAGGCAGGTTGAGACTCAGAGGGAGAGAGCAGAGCTGTTGCAGGCGCAGTGTGCAAAGTGCAAGGAGAGCATTGCCACGCTCAGTCATCGTATTTGGGAACTCGAGAAGAGGAAAAACATGTATGATGTACTGAAGGAGGAAGTGGAGAAACTACGGAAAGAGCTTCGTGAAGCCAAGAGGAACCGTAGGAACTCGACTGTTGTACCTTCTTACTGCTTTATTTTGATGTCAGAAATGTTTTAAATTCAAATGTATAAAGTTTGAAATTCAATGAAATGAAAAGTTGATTTAAATTCATATATACTACTTCGAATTTAATGGATCTTTTGCATCAAAATATGGCTAGAAGAGGAGCTCGAAATGGTGAAGGTCTGGATTTGGAAACAGAATTAGCGAGGGTCTATTAGACACTCAATGTCGTTACCATAAATCAGAACCAAGGGAGGGTGCCTGTGAATCCAGTACCAGAAGAAATCAAACTCGTGGAATCATTCAAACGGATAAAGCCACCTATGTTTGAGGGGAAGTCAGATCTTGACGCGGCTGACAATTGGATCCGACAGATCGAGACTATCTTCGAAGTCTTGGAGACTCCGGAGGGCAGCAAGGTGAAGTTGGCAGTGCTGCAGTTCGATAAGGATGCGGCTGTTTGGTGGCAGTCGATGAAGCGGACGATGGGAGATATTGTCCTTGGCTGGGAGGAATTTCGCAGTCATTATTTTCTATCAGACGTCCAGGAGAAGAAAGCCATGGAATTTCTAGCGCTGCAGCAGGCGGCATGTCGGTTAGAGAGTATGAGACGAGGTTCAATCAGCTCTCGAGGTATGCTCCCGAATTGGTGATGGACGAGGCAAAGAAGGCTCAAAAATTCGAGCAAGGTTTGAGGCCAAGTCTGAGATCGCGGATAATACCCTTGGGTATCAGGAGGTTTGACAAGTTGGTCAAACGAGATGCAGCCACTGATGCGGACATGGAGTAGTTCCACACTATTTAGAATAGGAGGAACAACTGAAATGTGGGGAAGAGGCCCACAGTTGCTAGAAATATTAGGGCACAGCCGCCGGCCTAAAGGTTCAAACCGATTGGGGCGAACGCGGTCAATGTGGCAGGAAGACCCGGGAATGCGTGGATGAGACCTCCTGTGGTGACTTGTTATAATTATGGGGAGACAGGTCACTACCGTTCCCAGTGCCCTAAGTTGCAGGATGTCGTCCAAAGGGGACCAACTCAGCAGGCCGGGAAGAAGCCGTACCAGCAGGGGCGAGTATTTGCCTTGACTGAAGCTGACACTGATGAGGTGGATCACGTCATCACTTGTACGAGGGAGGATGTTTAAGAGTGTGTTCTGTTGTTTCTCTTTTCCCGCTTATTTAGTAAACTGTTATGTAACGAGTGTGTGTTATGTAACAGGAGAACTTTATTTGAATGGAAAGAAAGCTGTTATTTTGTTCGATACTGGGTCCTCTCATACTTTTGTGTCACCTAAGTTTGCTAAAGTTTTGGGAGTCAAACTGAAAATCATTCCACGCAAGGTTTTAGTAGTAGCTACTGCATCAGGGAAAACTTTAACCACTGATCGGTACTATGTGGACTGCGAGATCGTGATTGGAGATAGAAATTTCGGGATTGATCTGATCGAGCTGAATGTCTTAGGAGTCGATATTATCATTGGCATTAATTGGATGTCGGTATACAGTGCAAGCATCGAGTGCAAGACCAAAGAAGTAATAGTGAAGGCTTCAGGTGGACCTGAAGTCACTTTCCAAAGGAAGAAGAGATGTTCAGGCTTGGTTGCTGCTATCAGCGAGAAGAAGGGGAATCCTGCAGAGGTGCAGTAAATTCCAGTGGTTCCGGATTATCCGACGGTATTCTTGGAAGATTTGCCTGGGTTACCCCCGCATCGTGATGTAGCATTCAGCATCACTATTCAGCCAGGGAGTGCACCTATTTCCAGGGCACCGTATAAGATGGTGCCTGTGGAGCAGGATGATATCAAACGGTAGATTGAGGAACTGTTGGAGAAAGGCTTGCGTCACCTTGGGGAGCACTAGTGCTATTGGTAAAGAAGAAGGATGTTTCGATGAGGATGTGCATCGATTAGCGAGAGCTGAATAAGGTCACTGTTCAGAACAAATATCCGATTCCACAAATTGATGACTTGTTCGATTGTCTACAAGGAGCGGTTGTTTTCTCCAAAATAGATCTTCGATCAGGATATCATCAAGTTCGAGTGAAAGCTGAAGATGTTCATAAGACTGCGTTCAGAACTCGATACGGGCATTACGAATTCTTAGTTATGCCATTTGGAGTGACGAATGCACCTACAATTTTCATGGATATGATGAACAGAGTTCTAAGGCCGTTTATTGATTCTTTCGTCGTGGTGTTTGTCGACGATATTCTTGTGTACTCCAAGTCGGAAGAGGAGCACACGGAGCATCTGGCAGCAGTTTTGAGGAAGCTTCAGGAGAATGAATTGTATGCCAAGTTATCCAAGTGCGATTTCTGGAAATCTGAGGTGGCATTCCTAGGTCACATCCTTTCCAAGGAGGGAGTGGCAACTGATCCGCAGAAGATAGAGGCGGTGAAGGATTGGGCAAGGCCAACTACTGTGAATGAAATCAGGAGTTTTCTTGGACTAACTGGATACTACAGGAGGTTCATTCAGGGCTATGCTCAGATAGCCGTGCCACTCACTGGTCCGACCAAGAAGATTGTGAATTTCAAATGGACTGAGCAGTGCGAGGTGAGCTTTCAGGAGTTAAAAGAGAGGCTGACTACTGCACCTATTTTAGCCTTGCCTAGAGCAAGTGTTGAGTATGATGTCTACAGTGATGCTTCACATCGTGGGCATGGCTGTGTCTTAATGCAAGAAGGAAAAGTGATCGCTTATGGGTCTCGGCAACTAAGACCGCATGAGAAGAATTATCCGACTTATGATCTGGAGTTGGCTGCGATTATATTCACCTTGAAGCAATGGAGACATTACGTGTATGGTGAGAAGCTGAACATGTACACAGACCACAAAAGCTTGAAGTACATCTACCAACAGAAGGATCTGAATCTGAGGCAAAGGAGATGGTTGGAGGTGCTTGAGGACATTCGTCCGGAGATTAAGTACCATCCTGGATAGGCTAATGTTGTTGCTGATGCACTTAGCTGCAAGAGCAGTCTAGCTAGTTTGATTACAACTTAGAGGCAGCTTGTAGAGGAGTTGGATCGAGCTGGTATTGAAGTTGTTCTACAAGGCTTGGGATCATCTTTAGCTTAGTTGAGGCTTCAACCAACGCTGAATGAAAGGATTATCGCAAGTCAGAAGGAAGATGTTGAGATTCAGAAGAATAAAGAGCAGATTGATGTTGGCAAGTTGTCAGAGTTCCAGATCAGGGATGAGGTGTTGTGGTTCGGAGAGAGGCTGTGTGTTCCGGATCAAGCAGAATTACGGAAGAGTATTCTTCAGGAGGCACATGCTACTCTTTTTTCTGTAAATCCTGGGAGTACCAAGATGTATAAGGACATTCAGCACTGCTTTTTCATCCGCAGACGGATGCGCAGACCGAGAGAGTCAACCGTGTTCTTGAGGATATGCTTCGATGTTGCGTACTAGACTTTGGAGGCAGTTGGGAAAGGCACTTAGCTCTGGTAGAGTTTGCCTACAACAACAGTTTTCATACTAGTATTGGGATGACGCTGTACGAAGCTTTGTATGGCCGGAAGTGCAGAACACCTGTTTATTGGTTTGAAGTTGGGGAGCGGCAGATGTTTGGGCCTAAGATTGTGCAGACCTCTGAAAAGATCGATCTGATCAGGAAAATGTTGGTGGATGCTCAGAGTAGGCAGAAGAGCTATGCAGACAACCGAATGAGGGACCTTGAGTTTGAGGTTGGTGACTTTGTCTTTCTGAAGATTTCACCTAGCAAGGGTGTGATCCGATTTGGCAAGGGTGGGAAGTTAGACCCGAGGTTCATAGGCCCGTATAAGATATTGAAGCGGATTGGGAAAACTGCTTACCGGCTTGAGTTACCGGAAGAGTTATCTCAAGTGCACAGTGTCTTCCATGTGTCTATGCTGAGTGGGTACATTCCAGATCCGAGTCATCATTTGCCCGAAGTGCCGGAGGATTTGCGGTTGGATCTGAGTTACATTAAGCTTCTGGTGAGATTATCGATCGTCGGGAGAAAGTCTTGAGGAACAAGACGATACCGATGGTCAAAGTAGTCTGGAGAAACCAGTTGGTTGAAAAGTTTACTTGGGAATCTGAGGAGAGGATGATGAAGGATCATCCTGAGCTCTTTGTTTGATTAGTATCTTCTTTCCTTTTCTTTTCTTCTTGTTGTATTTCTGTTTTCTCACTCTTTAATTGTAGTTCCGGGGACGGAACTATTCTAAGGAGGGAGTGCTGTAACATCCTGGACTTTTTAAATTATATTAATTAGAATGAATTTTATTTTCTACGTGTTGTGCACGTGCAATTTTATGCATGTATCTCTCTAAAAATATTTCATAAACTAGTAGTCTTATTTCCTTCTCTTTTATTTAAGAGAACCTAATTTAATTTTTGGCCTAATTGTCTCTTTGTAGCCCACCTTAATTAATTAATTAATTAAATTAATGAAGCCCATGGTTAGTTAGCCCATTAGTGAGCCCATTTATTTTAAAATCTCTTTTAATAACCTAACTTGTAGTGTTGACTCATTCCATGAACAAAAAAATTAATTAACATGAACAACTTGTAAATAAGGGGGGCACTAGAGGGCACGTGCTTGCAATAGAGTGTGCAAAGCACACCCTTTGGGTGTGGCCGGATGGGATCAAGATAGAGGGAGAGTGGATGAGGTGGAGAGGTGGTTATTTGCATCATGGGAAGTTATAGCAACTCTCTATTTTATCTAAGCCCTTGATCCTTAACCATTTGATCTAATCCTAGCCCTCTATATTCACTAAATTTTGTTTAAATACTCCCCCCCCCCCCCCCCCCCCCCCTTTCAATAGTTATCCTTAAACCTATTCTATATCATAAGAGAAAGAAATACATTAGTGAGCAAAAGATTAAGAGTTAAGTGAGTTCTAAAAGATTGAGTGTGCTTTGTGTGTGTTCCATCAAGAGGAGGCTGGCCACTCACCCAAGGAGGCTTGCGGCAAACACCAAGGAGCAAGGAGGAAGCTTGGACTCATCAAACACTAGGAGAAGAAGGCCTTTTTGTTCATTCTAGGAATTTTCCTTAGGACTTTTGTGAAATTTCTCTCCAAATAAGATGGGCAATTTTCTCCAACTTCTAAATAGATACCATGCTAGGTTGTGTTTTGATCATGCTAAAATAAACTAGAAAAAGGAAATATTACTTTATGTTAGTACCATGTTGAAGGAGAGAATGAACATGTGTGAAATTGCATGAAATAAGTAGTAAAATTGTTTGAATGACATGAATAGAAATATTGTGGTGATGATTTGAAAATATGCCCGTTTGCTAATTAAGAAATTATGAACCTATATGTTTGAGTTATTCATGAATGTGGAAAAATGCGATGTGAATAAATGTGTGGTTATATGATGTGAACTATGAGAAAATCTCCTTGTTATGAAAGTAGATTGATTAACAAATCATGCATGCCTGTTGTTAGTAAGATTGATTTCGTTTCCATACAAACAAAAGAATAGTCTTTTATATAAAAATGAGAGTTAAATGTTTTTTTTGAAAATCTTGAGTTACTGTATAAATTCCAAATTTCGAATTTTTGTTGCTGAACAGTCAACCGTATATGCTTTAACAGTCGACTATCCTGACTGTTTATTTCCGAATTTTAAATCATCGCAGAAAAGTCGACCGACTATGTCATAACAGTCGACTGTCCTGACTGTTTATTTCCGAGTTTTAATCATCGCAGAACAGTCGACCGACTATGTCCTAATAGTCGACTGTCCTGACCATTTTAATTTTCGAGTTTTTAATCATCGCAGAACAGTTGACCGACTATACTTTAACAGTCGACTGTCCTGATTATTTAATTGATATCTAGATTTCATGAAATAATTTTCTATAGCCCTTGGCTTAGTGTAAAGGAGAAATTGAGACTATTTTGCCAGAAAAAACTTATTGTAAATTGTTATTTTAAAGTGTCTTTGGATTAAGAAAAATGTACTGCTAAAAAAAAGGAGTTTGAAAAGAGGTTTTGATAAAAGGAAAATCGAAAGTATGAATGTTTGATTTAGTATTGGCAAAGAGAATAAGAGAATGATGTGAAAAGAATTAATTATGAATGTGACAAATTAGAAAATGAATTTATTTGTCTTATGCATAAAATTGAACATGAAAGTGAAATCAAATATCCTGATGAATTATAAAAAATCTTATGAATATGAATACACAAATGCTATGGACATGAAATGAGATTTTGAACTAGAGGGTAGCTAAAGTCCTATTACCGGCAATTGAATGAGTTATAATTATTGAGATAAATTATTGAGATGAAAGACCAAGTTGGTTGTGTTGTTGATTAAGATCGGTATAGAGGAAAGAACTAACTGTAGGGGTTGATTTTATTCATGATTCAAATAAATTAAGGATTAGATACATAGTGGCGATGTGACGAAAGTAAGAGAAAAACACGAGTATGAGGGCCATCGGATTGGCGGTGTGGGAGTGATTAACAGACTGCCTGCTTAATACGTCATAACATGGCGTGAGCACTACTCCGGAATTATCGTCCCGGTGACGATGCTTGTGGGGTGTTTGGTGACTACGGGTGGTGCCATGGTTCCATGACAGAGGTTGAATTGTCCATAGTCTGCCTGAATGATGCGTCATGTCAGTGCGTGGGATTTTCCTCCAGACTATCTGGACATGGGCTCGTAACTCATAGAACATCTAGGATACTTATCGTAGTTACCGTAGTAGTTTAAGTCATGACGAGGGATTGAACCCTATAAGATGAAGAACGATTAAGGGCTTGCCCTTGGACCTATATAGTATGTGATGCATAGAATCCGAACAAGTGCGCATCAGTGTCATATAATATAAAGAACTGCATTAAGGATTAAATGCACAGTACAACACGACATCTATAGGACAGTCCCCGTAGTTTGGTTTGTGACAAGTGTGTGCTTTCTAAGTAGGAGAAATTGATGTATTATATCCTTGCGTTAGTTGAATGAACTGACGAGCCCACAGTTTATATATAGGATAAAGAGATTGACAAGATTAAAGTATGCATGCTGCTTAAAGAATGTTTCAAGTGTTGTACATTTTATTCATGTAATTATTGTAAATTGCTTCTGCTGTTTAAATGTAATTTAAAGATGTAACTCTGATGTAAAATAAAGTTTTAAATTTCCTTGTAAAATTATACGAAGAGAAGTGAAAAGATCCTGTGGAACTTCGAATTCAGTCTGTTTTGGAATTCCGGGTGTTACAGCGGCTACGGAATACGAGGAGCTGCAGGCCGCGACAGGGGAGGAGGTGATGAATGCCAAAGACGAGGCCTATGATCGGGCGAGGGAGCACTTCTTGCTTCTTTACCCTCAGGCCAAAATCGACCACCTCCACTATGGCTGGGAGTCGCCCGTGCTTCCGCTGACTCTCAGGGGAGGGGATGACGAGGTGGAGAGAGACCCGACCCTTGAGAGAGAGAGAGGGGGAGGGGGGGCAACGGCCGATAAAGAGGTGCATATTCCCCCTAAGATGTAGTTTTTATCTTTTCTTCTCTTTTTTTTGTATTTACCGAGCGCGGACTGGCTACCACTTTTTGTAACGATTTTTTAGGGAAATTAATATAAACATATGTTTTTTGGCTAAACTGTATGACTTGTCATTTTTGAAAAGCTTGGAGTAAAATCTTGTTTCCTCTCTTTTTTGTCAGATGGACGAGACCCTAGGAGCCGACCTCAGTACTGCCGAGGCTAGGCGCCTTTGGAGTGGGTTGGAGTCCAAGGAGACTATCTTGATTCGCAAACACAAATAGGCCTGCGATCAGGAAGCCACTGTCAGCTATTTCATGAACAAGTCCAAGGAGCTCACTTTAGAGGCAGCATGCCTGAAGAAGGCTATAGCCAACCGAGACTGGGGGAGTGCCGAGACGGATTAGTCGATGTCTGATGCCTCCACCAGGCGGCCGACCATCGAGTCTGTTCTTCGTAAGGTCGTGATGCCGGATGAGCTCACTGGAAGGCGGACCTGCTCGTTGGGGCTTGAGATTGCCCGTGTTAGCCAAAAGAGCCCCCCTGAGAAACAAATCATTGTAATAATCTCTATTGTATTGTGGCCTTTCAAGGCGTTATGATAAATGAAATTTTATTTTACTGCCCTTCCCCAACTTGTGAGAAGGCTAGGGCGTAGCTCGAGGTCAATGCCGAGCGTTGAGCCCCCCTGCTTGTGAGAAAGCCAGCGCGTGGCTCGAGGTCATTACCGAGAGTTGAGCCCCCCTTGCTTGTGAGAAAGCTAGGGTGTGGCTCAAGGTCAATGCAGAGCGTCGAGCCCATATAGCTTGAGAAAGCTAGGGCGTGGCTCGAGGTCATTGTCGAATGTCCAGCCCATATAGCTTGAGAAAGGTAGGGTGTGGCTCGTGGTTAATGCCGAGGGTCGAGTCTATATAGCTTGAGAAAGCTAGGGTGTGGCTCCAGGTCAATGCTGAGCGTCGAGCCCATATAGCTTGAGAAAGCTAGGGTGTGACTCGAGGTCAATGCCGAGCGTCGTGCCCATATAGCTTGAGAAAGCTAGGATGTGGCTCAGGGTCATTGGCGAGCGTCCTGACCATATAGCTTTAGAAAGCTAGGGTGTGGCTCGAGATCAATGCTGAGCGTCGATCCCATATAGCTTGAGAAAGCTAGGGTGTGGCTCGAGGTCAATGCCGAGCGTCGAGCCCATATAGCTTGAGAAAGCTAGGGTGTGGCTCGAGGTCAATGCCGAGCATCGAGTCCATATACCTTGAGAAAGCTAGGGTATGGCTCGAGGTCAATGCTGAGTGTCGAGCCCATATAGCTTGAGAAGGCTAGGGTGTGGTTCGAGGTCAATGCCGAGCATCGAGCCTATATAGCTTGAGAAAGCTAGGACATGGCACGAGATCATTGCCAAGCGTCCATCCCATATAGCTTGAGAAAGCTAGGGTGTGGCTCGAGGTCAATACCGAGCGTCGAGCCTATATAGGTTGACAAAGCTAAGGTGTGGCTCGAGGTCAATGCCGAGCGTCGAACCCATATAGGTTGAGAAAGCTAGGGTGTGGCTCGAGGTCATTACCGAGCGTCGAGCCCATATAGCTTGAGAAAGCTAGGGTGTGGCACGAGGTCAATTCCGAGCGTCGAGCCCATATAGCTTGAGAAAGCTAGGGTGTGGCACGAGGTCAATTCCGAGCGTCGAGCCCATATAGCTTGAGAAAGCTAGGGTGTAGCTCAAGGTCAATGCCGAGCGTCGATCTCATATGGCTTGAGAAAGCTAGGGTGTGGCTCGAGGTCATTGCCGAGCGTCATGCCCCCCCTGCTTGTGAGAAAGCTAGGGTGTGGCTCAAGGTCAATGCCAAGCATCCAGCCTATATAGCTTGAGAAAGCCAGGGTGTGGCTCGAGGTCAATGCCGAGCATCGAGCCCATATGACATTCGAAAGCTAGGGTGTGGCTTGAAGTCATTACTGAGCGTTGAGCCCCCCTGCTTGTAAGAAAGCTAGGGCATGTGCCGATTGCACGGAAATTTGCACAAAAATAAAATAAAAGGAAGATTACACTTTATTATTTACACAAAAAGGAGGGGCACGTAGTGCCGTTTACAAGGGGACAATTACATAAGTTCGGTTACAAAAGGAGTTTAGTCATCCCCTTCGAGGAACTTGATGAGGTGTTCCGCGTTCCAAGGCCTTTTTACTATTCTGCTCCCCAGGTCTTCGAGTCGGTATGTGCTGGGGCGTACCGTTTCAGAGACCTTATACGGGCCCTCCCAATTAGGAGCCAACTTTTTCTTTTTGCTGGGGTCGGATACCGCTAGCTTTCTGAGCACGTGATCACTTCGCTTGATGTCGGTGGGACAGACCTTCTTGTTATAAAATCTCTCAATCCGTTGTTGGTATATGCTTCTTCTGATGGCAGATTTTTCCTGACCTCGTCGATTAGATCCAAGTTGGCTCTGAGATCTGTTGAGTTGTTCTCCTCGTTGAAGGCCATGATCCTGGGCGAAGGGAGCCCAATTTCTAAGGGGATAACCGCCTCAGTGTCGTAGGTTAGGTTGAATGGTGATTCACCCATGGGGATTCTCTTAATTGTCTAGTGCACCCAGAGTACACTGGACAACTCGTCGAACTACAGCCCCTTGGGTGAATTATCCAATCACTTCTTGGGGTTGTCTAGAATTTGAAGGTTCGCATTTTCGTTCTGGCCATTTGATTGAGGATGACATATCGATGAGAAGCGCTGCTGGATGCTGATGTCCTGGCAGAATTTGTGAAAATTCTTGCCCGCAAATTGGGTCCCGTTATCGGTGATGAGTACCTGCGAGATCCCGAACCAACAGATGATGTGCTTCCAGAGAAATTGTTGATTTTGGTGTTCTGTGATTGTGGCCAGGGGCTCTGCCTTGATCCACTTGGTGAAGTAGTTGATGGCCACCACTAGAAATTTCCTTTAGCCTATCGCTTTTGGGAAGGGGCCGACCAAGTCCATCCCCCACATGTGGAAGCAGAGGTTGGCTTGTGAAGCCGCTTCACCAAGGAGAATCTCTGGCAAGGGCCACACCTTTTTATGAGGTCCTAGGCATCTTGTAACGTGGTCAACCAGTAGTATCCGTAGTTTAGGGCTTTTCTGGCAAGCGACCTGCTCCCCATGTGGTACCCTTTGATTCCCTCGTGTAGTTCCTTTAGTGCATACTTGGCATCATTGGGGGACCAGGCAACGAAGGTAGGGTCTTCCATCTACTCTTGTGTACGAGTGCTTGAAGAGTGTCCCGTTGATTATGATGAATCGTTCTGAACGGATTTTGGTCCTTCTCACCTTGACTCGTTCCTGAAGAAGCTCGCCCTCCACCAGAAACTTCCGGATGAGAGTCATCCAGTTGTCCGATTGAGGCCCGGTGACAAGGCAGAGGGCCTCGGGGAGGTCGATGCTAGGCTTGAGAAGAAATTCGATTAGAACGGTATGGTCGAGGCCTTTGAAGGACGCTGAGGCGAGTTTTGACAAGGAGTCAGCCTGGGCATTTTGCTCTCTAGGGATTCACTCCAACAAAGTGATATCGAAGGTAATTAAGAGTTGCTGGACTAGCACCAAGTATCGGACCATCTGAGTGTCATGAGCCGCCTCATACTCCCCGGTGATCTGGTTAACCACGAGCTGGGAGTTGCTAAACGCCCTGATTTGCCTCGCCCCAAGCCTTATGTGCCATGGTGAGCCCTCTGATCATAGCCTCATATTCTGCCACGTTGTTATAGGCGGGGAAGTTCAGGTGTAGGGAATACTGGAGGGTGAAGTTGTCGGGACCTTCGAGGATGATGCCCGCGCCGCTTTCGGCTTCGCAAGACGAGCCGTCGACATAGATCTCCAAATCGGATCTCCTTCTTGAATTTCGGACGGTTCGAAGATGGAGCACTTCGTGATGAACTCGGCGAGGGCCTGCCCTTTAATGACTATCCTGGGTTGATAGCTGATGTTGTAGTGGCTCAGCTCAATTGACCATTTGACTAAGCAGCCAGAATTTTATGGCTTGTGGAGGACGGACTTGAGGGGTTGGTCCGTAAGAACCTTGATCGAGTGGGCCTAGAAATAAGGACGAGCCTAGAGCAGGACTTTACTAACATAGTAGAGAGGCTTCTGATCTCCATCTTCTTTTCGAACGAGCACGACATTGAGTGCATTTTCTGAGGCTGAAAGGTATAGCAAGAGGGGTTCGCCCGGTTCGGGTTTGCCCAGAAGTGGGGAGTTGGCAAGGTAGGACTTTAGCTGGTCAAATGCCTGTTGCTGGGGGTCGCCCCATTCAAAGCCTTTCGCTCCTCGCAGAACCCTAAAGAAGGGGTGTGACTTCTCTCCCGACTTGGAGAGGTAGTGGCCGATGGCCGCCAGTCTCCCCGTGAGCCGTTAAACCTCCTTAATATTTCTGGGAGGGGCGATGTCGATTATGGCCTGGATCTTCTCCGAATTTGCCTCTATGCCGTGCTGGTTGAAGACGAACCCGAGGAGACGCCGAAGGCACACTTGGCGGGATTGAGCCTCATGTTGTGGGACCGAAGGATGCCAAAGGCTTCCTCGAGGTCGGCCACATGGTCTTGCCCTCGTCGACTCTTGACGAGCATGTCGTCGATGTATACCTCCATGTTACGACCGATCTGTTCTTTGAAAACTCGATTGACGAGTCTCTGGTAGGTGGCACCGGCGTTCTTATGCCTAAAGGGCATGAACTGGGAACAGTAGAGACCTTGGTCGGTAACGAAGGACGTCTTGGCGATGTCTGGAGGGAACATCCGGATTTGGTTATAGCCTGAAAAGGCATCTATGAAGGTCAGCAGCTCATGGCCCGACGTTGTGTCGATCAGAGCATCGATGCTTGGGAGGGGGAAAGGATCTTTGGGGCATGTTTTGTTGAGGTCCGTGAAGTCTATGCAGATCCTCCAGCTTCCGCTGGCCTTCTTCACCATCACGACGTTAGCCAGCCATTCGAGATAGCTGACCTCTTGAATGAATCGGGCGGACAATAGTTTGTCCACCTCCGCTTTTACTGCTTGTTGCCTCTCGAGGGCGAACTTGCATTGCTTCTGATGGATCGTCTTGGAACTGGGTGGACTCTTAATTTGTGCATGATTAGGTCTTCGAAAATCCCCAGCATGTCGGACGGGATCCAAGCGAAGAGGTCGATATTGCGGCGAATACAATTAATTAGGGTCAGTCTCAGATCGGGGGAAAGGGATCGGCTCACACGGAACCACTTAGACTTGTCTTCTACCTCGAATGAAATCTCCTCTAATTCATCCGTGGGTTCCGACTCGGACTGGTCTCTTTCAGGTGGAAGCTCGACTGCGTCAAGAGGAAACACCCCACCTCCTACCGCGGTCTTGTAGCACGAACGTGCAGACTCTTGATTCCCTCGGACAACACCGACCCCGAGGTAAGTGGGGAACTTTAGTTTCAAGTGGTAGGCCGAGGGGACCGCCTGAAATGAGCAGAGATCGGGTTGGCCGAGAATGGCATTGTATGCCACCTTGACATTGACTACCATGAATTCCATTGATTCGGTCCGTATGATGGGGGTCGTACCAGTTGTTACATCCAGTATCACGATCCCTTCGATTTGTACGGAAATGCCTGAGAACCCATGAAGGGTGTACCCGGCCGGCTTTAGCTTATCCCGGGGGAGCTTGAGGTTTTCAAAAGCTTCCAAGAAGAGGATGTTGACTGAGCTTCCGTTGTCCACTAGAATTTGGCGGACTTCGAAGTTTACCATGAAGGTGCTGATGATAAGGGCATCGTAGTGCGGGAGCCAGACGCCCTCTAGGTCTTCTCCGGAGAAGGAGGCTGCCCGCTACTAAACCTGGGAGGAGGGATGGTCTCGGATCGAGTTAACTTCTCGCAGGAAGGCCTTACAGGAAGTGTTGGATTCCCCACCCATGGGTCCCCCATGGACGCAGTGTAGGATGTCCTGCCCCCCAGTCTCCTCGAGCTCGGGAACCTGCTCGGGTCGCTGGTTGATCGTTCGAGGGGGATGCAAAAGCCTCGGATTCCTTGGATCCCTCCAGTCTCTAGGGTTAGCCTAGGTGAACTCCCTTAGGTATCCCCTCTGGATGAGAGTCTCGATCTTGTCTTTAAGGGCACGACAGTTATCCGTCTCGTGCCCATTGTCCCGGTGGAAGCGGTAGTAGAATCTCTGGTCTCGCTTCTTATTGTTGCTTGCTCAGGGAGGGAGTCGGAAGATCCCTTTGTCCTCCTTCTCCAAGAGGATGGCCGACACGTTCTAGGTCAGCGGCGTATATCTTTCAAAATGGGGGACCGGAGGAGGCCTTTTCAGGCCAGCTGCCTCTTTCGCGGTTTTCTTGGCGGGCTCAGCATCTTCCGCCTTGCGCTTCCCCTTGGCCGTGGCTTCTTTGGTGCCTTCAGGGTGTAGAGCCTCTTCCACCCGAATGTACTTTTTGACCCTGTTGAGCTAGTCGGGAAAGTTAATGAGTGGTTTCTTGGCTAAGGAGGCCTTGAGCTGGCCGTGGCAAATATTGTGTCGGAAAGCTTCAAAAGAGATGCCTGCTCCGAGAGAGGAGACCGACCTCGCCTCGGCGGTGAACCTCCGAACGAACTCGCAAAGCGACTCCCCTTCCTTCTGTCTGAGGTACAGAAGGAACGCACTCGTATTTTCGACCTTTCTGCTGGTCACAAAGTGGGCTAGAAAACTTGCTTCCAGCTAGTCGAACGAAAAGACCGAGCCGGGGATGAGCTTCGAGAACCATTCCCGAACCGGACCACGCAAGGTGGCTGGAGTGACATAAGAGAGGATCCGACGCGCTGTGAATCAGCATGAGGGTTTTGAACCCATCCATGTGATCAGCGGGATCACCCTCGCCGTTGTACGTCTCGAATTGGGGAGGCCTGAAATTTCTGGGGATCTCGACTTCCAAGATTTGAGTGGAGAGTGGAGGTCGGGTCGGCCTATAACCATGGCCCAGCATCGGCCCGCCCTCGCCGAGATGGGCGAGGCTATTCTCCATCTCCCGGAGGCGTCGAAGGACGACGTCTTCTTGTCCAAGCGGGCGGGCTTATCTGTGAGGTTCGTCGCCCCTGGCATCGGAATGGGGGTAGGAGTCATTGCTCGCCTCGGTCCTTGGACCTCCACAGATCGCCTGGAGGACCTCGTCCCTGAAGTTTTGGAACTCGGCCCTCGTGACCGGGGCTTGTCCCGCCAGGTCATGCGAGGGTAGAGGTCCTCGTGGTGAGTGGCTGTGTCCCGGCTCCCATTCTGGGGTTGGAACATCAATTGGTTGAAAAAGCACTTATAGCTCTCTTAAATAAGATCAAAAGAATACATTTAGAACTTAATTATAAATAAAATATAATTCTCAGTCAAATACTGCAATCTGTAGTAAAAACATCTTTTAAAATAGTAGAGTAGTAATCCTTAGCATCGAGAAATGATCATTTAAAGAAACGAGGAAAAACCAACCAAAGCAGCCAAACCAGTATTGACGGTCGAATGTGCAATCATGGCAGTCGACTGGCAATACTAATTCTTAAAGTATTGCCAGACCAGACTGGCAATACTAATTCTTAAAGTTTTAAATGTATTCCTGATTCCTGATTACTGATTACTATTATTGGAAGACCCGAGTACATGATCCTGTAGACTTCACTATTTAAGTCCAAGCGTTCACTTAATTGTTATGCATTCGAACCATTGGTATGAGACACAGGATTGCGAGCATTAGATTGATTAATATAAACATATAGAATGAGGGTTATAATTGACAGTGATCATTGACACAGATACCAAAACATCAATTGATTGAAAAAGCACTTATAGCTCTCTTAAATAAGATCAAAAGAATACATTTAAAACTTAATTATAAATAAAATATAATTCTCAGTCAAATACTGCAATCTGTAGTAAAAACATCTTTAAAAATAGTAGAGTAGTAATCCTTAGCATCGAGAAATAATCATTTAAAGAAACGAGAAAAAACCAACCAAAGCAGCCAAACCAGTATTGACGGTCGAATGTGCAATCATGGCAGTTGACTTGAGGAGCGCCTGGTCCGGCTGTGCCATTGACCTGCAGTTGGTTAAAGCCCTGGGCGTCCGCGCGGTTGTGAAGGGGAGGAGGGTCATAATGACGTCCAGATGTGATGGCCCTCCTGGCTTGGGAGCCATGAAAGAGCCTGGAGTTGGAATGGCGTCCTTGGCGGGGATCAGACCATCGTCAGTAACTAAGAGTTTCCCACAGATGGCGCCAACCTGATGCTGCTAGTTTTTAGGTGTGGGGGCAACAAGTGTGAGTTCTTGTAATTTTTGAAGCGGAAGACACGGTACTGGCGCTGATCCCCCCCTCGGCTGTAGGACCGGCTCGGGGGTAGCGGGAGTGAGGTAGAGGCTGGATGCTTGGCTCGGATCTCGTAGCTCGGCTCGGACTTTTGTACCTGCACACTGCCTAGAAACACTGGGAGAAGTCCCGGCGACAGGCCCTCCGACGATCTAGTCAGTCACTGAGAAAGCAACAGTAGTTAGGGTTCAGGTGGGGAAAGATTTATTACCTTGGACAAGGAGGAGGGGGGCTGGTATTTATAGGCATGGATAAACGGGTCTGGGACACTAACGGGCCGGGTCGGACCCGTTTGCCTGTAGGCCTGAGTTGGCAGAAGCCTGTTGGACTTGTTGACTTGATGATCTGGGATGAGCGAAGTCTGAGGAGATCTGATGGCCCTGATGGACCCACGTCATCTACACTATATCACCGGTGAATACTTTATAGTTAAAGTTTACATCGACAACCACCATGGACCACTTGCCAAATCGAATCATTCCAAGCAAAGTTTGGATTTGCAAGACATGAGAGAATAGTGGCTGGTTTAGAAGGTAATAAATGAGTTAATTCCAACTCGAGTTACTCGATCATTTCTCAAGAAAAGAATGTGCAATATTGAAAATGAGTGGTGTCCTTTATATATGTTGGGATAACAGAGAGAGAAGTTTACACGTCTATTTATTTACCGTTCTCAATGGAATCAATTCATGAAGGAAATTGAGGGTTGGGTGAGAATGCTTATCGGTATGATCAACTTCAAGGAACTCAAGTGGTTCTTGACGATTAGAGAAAAGAATGTGTGGATTGAGCGTCATAAAATGATTTTATGCATCCTCTTTGGTGTTTGGTGGACTTGTGGGAGAGAGGTGTTTTTTGTTAATCATAATCTTTATTTCGACTGAGGTTATCTCAATCAGTTCGCTTCTTTTGTGGGAAACAACTTCTTCTTTGGAAGAATAGGAATATCCTGCATCACACCACTGTT
Source organism: Hemerocallis citrina (assembly GCA_017893485.1). Taxonomy (NCBI): domain Eukaryota; kingdom Viridiplantae; phylum Streptophyta; class Magnoliopsida; order Asparagales; family Asphodelaceae; genus Hemerocallis; species Hemerocallis citrina. The sequence continues at coordinate 255,718,274 of CM030358.1, forward strand.
CATCAGTAGATAGGAACTACTAGTATCTTTACTGGCATTGCTGCACCTTAGGAGTCTAGGTAACTCCTTGTTCCTGTGATTTGTTGGTCACATATGGCAGTTTTTTTTTTTTTTTTTTTTTTGAGTTATCCTTTCCTCTACAAAATTTTTTGAAGTCGCTGTATTTGTTTTTTCCATTAAGGCTCCGTTTGACATTGTTTTTGAAGAATGGTTTTGGGACTGAAAATCCTTTTAAGTTCAAAATAGATGTTTGACAAACTTAATCAAAAAGTGTGGTTAATTATAAGTATTTTTTATACAACTACTATTATAATATATTTCCCAAAGCTCCTAAAATAGTGTGTTTAGTAAAGTAAACTTTGAATGTAAATATAAGGCTAAATTTGAAAAACCTACTTGAAGTATGACCTTTATGCAGAAAATCTTCCTGATATTTTTTTATGCATAAAACCATCCTGAAGTATTGTTGCAAAAAACTCATCCTGCCAGTATGAGACTTCTGTTAAAGTTGAGGGAGGTTTTTGACAATAATGAGAAAGATGTATGATGTTTTTTTAAACAACTTGCAAAGATGAATGAGGTAATCTGATACAAGTAGAAAAGTTAGTTGTGGTTTTTTGAAATACTTTAGGAAATTTTTTGCAACAACCATACTTCAGAGGGTTTATTGCATAAAAAAAAAGATCAGGAAGATTTTCTGCATAGAGGCCATAATTTAAAAGTTTTTTTTAAAATTTAGCCTAAATATAATTATTTCTACTAGTTATTATGATATACATGCACTTTTCAGCAAAAATAGTTTTTGTTGTTAATAATAATCTCTAATACTATAATGGGAGAACCCCTTAGTCAGTAACCCAACCCGTGCAACGCACGGATTGGGTTACTTTGGTAAATAGTTTTCGAAAGTGGACCTGTTTGGTAAATATTTTCGAAAGTGGATCAGTTTGAAAATTATTTTCTTTTTACTTATGGACTAACTTGGGTAAATATTTTCGAAAGTGAACCTGTTTTGTAAATATTTTCGAAAGTGGATCGGTTTGGAAATTATTTCTTTTTACCCTTTTCATTATCCTTCAATTTTTTCCACGTGCACGTGTGCACGTGTATGATACTTGTACCAAATAGAGCCTAAGATGGGGGTTTTGGTGTATTTGGTTTCAGGATGTTATTGATTCACTTACCTATTATGAGCTTGGAAATTTATAAAAAGAAATTTAGTCCCGTAAATCAATACTGCATAGATGAGGTATGCAATTTGAAGTTACCTAATTCAAGCAGGATAATATGTATTTTATAGTTGTATGGAAATTTATCATAAACATTACTGTATTCTTGAAATTTATCAATATGTATTTTATAGTTGTATGGAAATTTTTTGTAATGTAATGACATAAACATTACTGTATTCTTGAAAAAAAAAATTGAAATTTTTTGAATCAACAGATGTATAAATTTTTTATCAGCATTCCTCATCTATGCAGTATAGTTTCATTCGAACTTTTTTATAAGCTTTGAGAAATTTGTGTTTATCATTAACAAATTTTTGTGGCATACTTTTGTGGTTAATTTTTTGAAAAATTTAGTTCTCAGTGTCATATATGCTAATAGAATGAATATATTTTCCTTTTTCCGAAATGCTTCATTGTTAATTACTTTTATCTCTTTCAGTTTAATATAGATTGTGCAATGCTTTAGATTATTGACCATGAGGTCTAACTCAGTTTTTGGCTTTAGAATGTATCATTTTCTTAATTACGTTGTGAGTATTTGGATTTTCCTTTTCCCAACAACACTATCAAAGAGAGCACTTTCTGCCATGCAAATTATATGTACATCAACGTTAAATGTTTTACTATTTCTTTCCTTATTCGATATGTAAATTCATTTAACTTAATGACTAAATTTTTTTATAGACGTGCATCGCACGTGCATTATACTCTTATATATATAAAAGAAGTTTAACAATGAAACAAGGAAATATATGTAGTCAGTGCTCTAAAATAGTGCAAATAACAACAAAATAAACAAATTATCAAAAAAACAACAAACTAAAAAAGATCTCATTCGCTCAAGAGATCAGAACGAATCGCACCAAAAACATGAACATCATTTTTTCTACTAATCACTTGCCAAAAAGTGAATTTTTTGCAATACTGGGCTACTTTTTGAAACTTTCTGTGATTTTAGGCCACATCCCAAATTATTAAGGGTGCGTTTGTTTTGATATTTTGAATAGAGTATTCTGAATTGAGTATTCTGAATAGAGTTATTCTGAATATGAGTTTAAAAGCTGTTTGTTTATATTGTATTCTGAATATTGATATTCTGAAAGCTGTTTATCTGAAAAAGAGAGTTTAGAAGCTGTTCGGTTATATTTCTAGCTGAAAACTGTATTCCGAAAGCTGTTTTTCTGAAAATGAGTGTTTAAAAGTTGTTCGGTTATATTTCTAGCTGAAAACAGTTATCTGAAAGCTGTTTTTCTGAAAAAGAGAGTTTAAAAGCTGTTCGGTTATATTTCTAGCTGAAAACTGTTATCTGAAAGCTGTTTTTTCTGAAAAAGAGTGTTTAAAAGCTGTTCGGTTATATTTCTAACTGAAAACAGTTATCTGAAAGCTGTTTTTCTGAAAAAGAGAGTTTAAAAGCTGTTCGGTTATATTTCTAGCTGAAAACTGTTATCTGAAAGCTGTTTTTCTGAAAAAGAGTGTTTAAAAGCTGTTCGGTTATATTTTTAGCTGAAAACTATTATCTGAAAGCTGTTTTTATGAAAAAGAGTGTTTAAAAGCTGTTCGGTTATATTTCTAGCTGAAAACTGTTATCTGAAAGCTGTTTTTCTTAAAAAGAGTGTTTAAAAGCTGTTCGGTTATATTTTTAGCTGAAAACTTTTATCTGAAAGCTGTTTTTCTGAAAAAGAGTGTTTAAAAGCTGTTCGGTTATATTTCTAGCTGAAAACTGTATTCTGAAAGCTGTTTTTCTGAAAAAGAGTGTTTAAAAGCTGTTCGGTTATATTTTTAGCTGAAAACTACTATCTGAAAGCTGTTTTTCGGAAAAAGAGTGTTTAAAAGCTGTTCGGTTATATTTCTGACAATTTTGAATATCAATTTGAAATAACAATAATAATAACAATAATAACAATAATAATAATAATAATAATAATATAATAATAATAATAATAATAATAATAATAATAATAATAATAATAATAATAATAATAATAATAATAATAATAATAATAATAATATATATAATAATATATATAATAATAATAATAATATATATAATAATAATAATAATATATATAATAATAATAATAATAATAATATATAATAATAATAATATATATAATAATAATAATAATAATAATAATAATAATAATAATAATAATAATAATAATAATAATAATAATAATAATAATAATATATATAATAATAATAATAATAATAAAGAGAGTAAAGGAGGTGTTTTGGAAAGGAGGTGTTTTGGAAAATAGGGGGTATGAGTATTCTGAATATCAATTCTGAATAACACTTAAAACAAACGCCTATTCTGAATAGAGTATTCTGAATACTCTATTCTGAATATCAAAACAAACGGACCCTAACAATTTTGGCTAGCAAGTGACACGTTAGCAGCGGCCGCTATTGAGAATAGCGGCCTCTTCATAGCGACCACCACATTGGCCTCCCACACTTGACAGATTTGTATAATTGCAAATTACTTGGAGTAACTGAGGTCGCTATTGTCAATAGCGACCTTGTATAACTAAGGTCGTTATTCCCAATAGCGACCTCAGGTGGGCCTAAAAGCGATTGGGTCAACCTGTGGTCGCTATTGGAAATAGTGATCTTAGTTATACAAGGTCGCTATTGACAATGTTGCCGCTAAATTTGGTGTGGGGGCAAACAGATGAATTTGTGGATTCTTAGGGAAACTGAATAGTAAACCTGTATACCTGTTCCTTCGGGCTTCGATCGTCGCTCCCGCCGTACACCTGCAAAAAGTGCGAGACACCGGGGTTGTTCCCGGCGACGCACCCTCCGACGCTCAAGTCAGTAATCTGGAAGACTATAAATGAGCGCAAAAACTGGTGAAAGATTGATTACCTCTTAATGGAGATGGATGAGGGGTATTTATAGGCGTCTTAGAGAACAGATCAGGAATGTAATCCCCGTGATCTGATAAGGAATATTCTCCTTGTAAACAGATTAGGGATGTAATCTGATAAGGTAAATTCCCTGTAATCAGATAAGGAATTTAATCCCCAAATCCCAGTGAAAAGATAGAAGTATATCAGGGCCGTTGATCAGGATTGATCAGGGACCCCGATTTTATCTTGTTGGATTGGATTCGTGGCGGGTTAAAACCTGCACCCTCTTGTTGGTGGATCCATTCGTTGGTTATTGGGTCCTAGGAGAGAAGACCCAATATCCATTTTGGACCTTTTTGTAGACGAAATTACCGTTTTACCCTCGGGTCTCAAGATTCGTACCTGATTTGGATGGTTCCGATTAACCCCCATTTTTAGCCATATCACGAGCCCCCCACTCCTAAAGGCTAAATTTGATCGGCCTTTGAGGAGTAGTTTGACTGTTTTAATGGCTAGCGGAGTTGTATCGGGGTTCAAATGGAGGGTTTTGAATCTTGAAGGGGTAGTGAGGTGATTTGCCAAGTGGATCGAGCTCCGAGTTGCTCATGAGCTCTGATGGTCATGTGGTATTCTCACAGGGATATCCTCTTTACCTTCGCGAAGCGTCAATTCGTAGTTTGGGGGTCTTATACATTTGTATCATGCCTTAGACTCCCCCTAGGGCTCGCTGGGTAGGGGGCCGAGGTCCACATGCAGTTCGGCAAGCTTTTCCGGAGAGGAAAGCGAGTTCGGCATAGCTGCGAGCACTAGGAGTGAGTCCGGCGATCTGCCGAACTTGTTTTTTACCCTATAACAAGGTCGGTGTCACGAATGCTCGGCAGTGAGTGCCGAACTTGATTTTTATCCCGTAACAAGGTCGGTGTCACGAACGCTCGGCAGTGAGTGCCGAACTTGATTTTTACCCCGTAATAAGGTCGGTGTCACGAATGCTCGGCAGTGAGTGCCGAACTTGATTTTTACCCCGTAACAAGGTCGGTGTCACGAACGCTCGGCAGTGAGTGCCGAACTTGATTTTTACCCCGTAACAAGGTCGGTGTCACGAACGCTCGGCAGTGAGTGCCGAACTTGATTTTTACCATGTAACAAGGTCGGTGTCACGAACGCTCGGCAGCGAGTGCCGAACTTGATTTTTACCCCGTAACAAGGTCGGTGTCACGAACGCTCGGCATCGAGTGCCGAACTTGATTTTTACCCCGTAACAAGGTCGGTGTCACGAACGCTCGGCATCGAGTGCCGAACTTGATTTTTACCCCGTAACAAGGTCGGTGTCACGAACGCTCGGAAGTGAGTGCCGATCTTGATTTTTACCCCGTAACAAGGTCGGTGTCACGAACGCTCGGAAGTGAGTGCCGAACTTGATTTTTTCCCCGTAACAAGGTCGGTGTCACGAACGCTCGGCAGTGGGTGCCGAGCTTCCAAACTTTGTCGTTTTTAGGAGTTTGTTTCTTCTGTGCGCCATCTGAACTTCTGACAGCTTCTGACAACTCTAACAACTCTGATAGATGAGATGTTTATTAATTGCAGTGACCTTTGGTCTTCTGTCAGATGGGGCGCGCATTAAATTCGACTCATGATTTGGCGTGGTTAGCAAGGCGACGATTGGGGTCGCTCCGTCGTTTCGTTTGAATGGGCCGGTCGTACGAGCCCATTAACCTCGTTTGGAGCGCCCCTCTCTATAAATCCTCACCCCCCTCTCTCATTTCTCATTTCTCCCCTCTTTTGCTCAGACGGTTTCTTGTGCTCAGGCGAATTTTTCCGGTGTCGGCGTTTGGTTCAGGCGAAGTTTTCCGGCAGCTATCTCTCTTAAGGTAATTTATCATCAACTATGTCTGTAGCTTCTGTCTCCGACGAAGTCTCTTGGTCCGAGCCCTCCCTTGAAGACGTCGAGGACTCAACTCCGACCCCGACCAAAGGCAAGGTGTTCGGCAAGGATTCGATCGTTGTGGATCCGAAGAGGATGGGGGAGTTCGGACAACTGCCAGGTCCGTTGACGGGGCTTCACAGAGTCAGGCAGCTCCCGGAGGATCAGGCCGAGCGGATTGTCCCTGGGAGGGGGAGGTCCTTCGAGGAGAATGCCGCGAGGGAGACAACGGAAGCGGACGATGCGGCGTCGATCCTGCGCGAGGAGGATCTGGCAGTGATCCGGGGTGCTTTTCTCATCCCGGAGGAGTACGAAATCATGTTGCCGGGCCCCGGAGTTAGGGCCAACTCGCCGCTGCCAGTGACCATGTGTTGCTGGCCGGTCGACGCCTTTATCGCCGGTGCTCGGCTACCTCTCCACGCGTTCGCAATTACCATGGTGAGTTGGTTCGGGGTCAGCCCCATCCAACTCATGCCGAACGTGTGGCGAGTGATTAATGGTTTCGTTCTCCACTGCCAGGCCGCAGGGATCGAGCCGCAGCTGAACGTGCTTCGGACTCTATACCGGCTCCACCAAGGGTTTAAGTCGGAGTACCGGTATTATTTGACTCCGAGGCACGGCGGTAGACTCGTCATCTGCCCCGACTCTATTAAGCACTGGCGAGAGAAGTGGTTCGTCGTGCGGAGTCGAGAGGCCTGGCCGATCCCCTCTGACTGGGTAGAAGGGGTGCCGAAGAGGGCGAAGGCGATGCCGAAGCTCTCAGTAGAGGAAGAAGAGGCGGTCCGGATCCTCCTTGACCGGCCGAAGTACGATTGGAGGGAGCTGACGGAGGACGTCCTCTACAAGGGAGGGCTCTGTCGCGTAGATCCCAGTACGCGGCTCTCGTCAAGTTCTTTTTTCCCGTACTCATTGCCTTGTTGTTTTCTATGTGCTAATCACTTTTTTGTTTTTGATGCAGAATCCATGGACTACGACGCGGTCTTGGCGCTCAGGGCAGGGCTTGCGAGCAAGGCGCCGAAGAAGCGCAAGAGGGTAGCATCCAAGCTGCCCTCGACCTCGAAGGCTCCGAGGATCGCGGCCCCTGCCGAGGGGGTGGAGATCCTCGACGACCCGGTCGTCACCGTGGCAGGGACTTCGGCTCCCGTGCCTGTGGGGGAGTTCCCCATTGCCGCCGCTCTCGCCATGCCGACACCGCCGCTGACCGTGGCAATCGAGGAGCTCCTGACGGAGGAGCACAAGCGGATCCATATTCCGGACTGGCAAGTCCGGAAGCACGATGGGTTCCTCGGGAACTCGTTGGCGAGCATGCAGGCCGTCAAGCATCTCGCCACCCCGAAGGACCGAGCCGCCATGGAGGCGGGGAGAGAAGGCGACGACGTGATCAAGATCGCTCGTTCGGCGGTATCGGTAAGCTTCTCCTCGTCTGTTGTATTTCTTGAATCACGAAGAAATTTTTTCTAACTTTTTTAGTTCTTCTTTGCTGCAGATCATCGTCCACTTCGGCCACCTCACCGAGAGGCTGACAGCTCTGGAGAAAGAGCTGAAGCAGGAGTCCGACCAAGCTCGGAACGAAAAAGCTCGGATGTCGAACGAGCTCGACAAGCTCCGTGTCGAGCATGAGGGCAGGTCGGCGAGGGTCCAGCACCTCGAGGCCGAGGTGAAGAGGCTGGAGGGCGAGCTCCTTCGTCAGAAGGAGGGGTCGGCCAAGCAGTTGGCCGAGGTCGAGGCGGCGCAAGCGGCAGCCGTGAAGGCGGCGGAGGACGCGACCCTGGAGAAGGCCTAAGGGTTCCTCGCGCAGAACATGGTGAAGGCCTTCGCTGCCGCCCTCGAGCGGGTGTCGGAAGCGTACCCCGGGGTGGACGTCTCGGGGTGGCGGCTATTCCCCGGACACATCGAGGGCTTCGACCCCGAGTCCGAAGGGGAAGAAGAGGAGGAGGGCGACGACGAAGCCGGTGCCGGGGCTGGGGCTACTGATGAGGTCCCCAGCACCGCGATTACCCCGCTGGCGGCGGCGTCTCCTTCGGCGAAGTCAACCCCTACCCCACCTCGACGCCCGGGGAAAGAGGTCGAGCCTTGACTCCGCCTTTCGTTTTCTTGTTTTTGTTTTTTGTTTTTCTTTTCAACCTCTGTAATGCCTAATAGCGGACTGGCCACCGCTACTTTTTGACATGAATGAAAAGAAAGTTTTTGCAAGTGTTGATGCTCAGAAGTTTTTGTCTTTTGCCCTCTTTTTCGCCGAACATTCCCTTCTAGTTTTGAGAATAAGTTTTTCCAAGTGTTGTGCTCCGGCAGTGTTTGACATTTTTGCTGATTACTTCGATCTCTTTGCAGCTTATGGTGATCGCCCAAGACGTCGAACCTTTGCGCTCGGATGAAGGAGCTCAAGCCGAGGTCGGCCTAGGGGCGACGAGGCTATGCCTGGCGAGGTGCCGAGAGCGACTCTATGAGGTCGAGCTCGGATTGCGCCGAGCTGAAAGCAAGAGGAAGCATCTTCAGCTCGTCCTCGGTCGGCGAGATATCGAGATTCGCCGTTTGGAAAGCAGGATCGCCGAGCTTATCCCCGAAGGTGAATATTCGTCAACTGATTTCAGTAATGAGATTCGGGTTCAGTGCATCCGTCATAACTTGTCCAAAATAACAGCGGAGAGAGATGACTTGCTTTCCGAGATACAGCATCTGCAGTCCGTAGAGGCGAAGCTTCGGAGTGAGGGCGAGGGGCTGACGACCGAGGTGGCCAAGTTGATGACCGAACGGGTACAGTTGACTGCCGAAGTCGAAGCGCTCAAGAGAGAAACGGTGGATAAAAGCATCGAGGTCACCCACCTCCGGCGCCTCATCGCCAGCCGATCAGGAGTTCCGGACTCCGCGATACCCCCACGTTTCGAAGTCGATGTCAAAGACGACTCGTTGCGGGATCGGATCTCGGAGTTGGAGGCAGAAGTGGCCCGTCTTAAGTCGCATTCAGGACCGATCAACATTCGAAACACGTCGTGCACTCGTGCTGAGAGTGAGCGGGGCATTACCTTCTATGAGATGGCGACCCGTCAGCGGATCGGCCAACCTAGTCCGGGGGACGCACAGAGCTCGGTGGCAATTTCGTCGAGCGGAGCGTCCATCGGAGTAGCTACTAGAAGTGGTGCCGAGGATACGTCTCAATTCGCCAGCTTGGGGTCGCGCTCCGGAGACAAGCGTCGTCACTCTCGGGTGTCTTTGAAGCGGAATGCTCCGGCTCCAAAAAAGCGCTGAAGTCGTCGATTCCGCGAGCTTCTGTGTATTTTTTGTTTTTTGCTAAGTGTAATAAGTCGGCATTGTAACTTTTTCTTTGACGAGTTATAATCCTGCTGTGTTTGTCTTTGTACCGCATCTGTTTCATCAATAAAAGTGTTGTTGCCGAACTCGTGTGTTTTACTCTTGCGACTGTTGTCTGCTGTGCCGAGGCTTCTAAAGTGGGAGCGGTTCCGAATGGCGAGCTTCTTCTAGTTCGTTTAGGAGCAAACTTGCGAAGTAGCATCGAGCCAAGTGTCGGACTTAGGCGCCCTTGTTTGATTAGTATAAAGGTTGTGGGAGCATTTCCGAATGGCGAACTACCCCTAGCTCGCTTAGGAGCGAGCTTGCGAAGTAGAATCGAACCAAGTGTTGGACTCCGAACCATTCAACGGCCGTGGGAGCAATTCCGAATGGCGAGCTACTTCTAGTTCGCTTAGGAGCGAACTTGCGAAGTAGAATCTAGCCAAGTGTTGGACTCCGGAACCATTGTTAGATTAGTTTAGGGTTGTGGGAGCATTTCCGAATGGCGAACTACCCCTAGCTCGCTTAGGAGCGAGCTTGCGGAGTAGAATCGAACCAAGTGTTGGACTCCGAACCATTCAACAGCCGTGGGAGCAATTCCGAATGGCGAGCTACTTCTAGTTCGCTTAGGAGCGAACTTGCGAAGTAGAATCGAGCCAAGTGTTGGACTCCGGAACTATTGTTAGATTAGTTTAGGGTTGTAGGAGCATTTCCGAATGGCGAACTACCCCTAGCTCGCTTAGGAGCGAGTTTTGCGGAGTAGAATCGAACCAAGTGTTGGACTCCGAACCATTCAACGGCCGTGGGAGCAGTTCCGAATGGCGAGCTACTTCTAGTTCGCTTAGGAGCGAACTTGCGAAGTAGAATCGAGCCAAGTGTTGGACTCCAGAACCATTGTTAGATTAGTTTAGGGTTGTGGGAGCATTTCCGAATGACGAACTACCCCTAGCTTGCTTAGGAGCGAGCTTGCGGAGTAGAATCGAACCAAGTGTTGGACTTCGAACCATTCAACGGCCGTGGGAGCAATTCCGAATGGCGAGCTACTTCTAGTTCGCTTAGGAGCGAACTTGCGAAGTAGAATCGAGCCAAGTGTTGGACTCCGGAACCATTGTTAGATTAGTTTAGGGTTGTGGGAGTATTTCCGAATGGCGAACTACCCCTAGCTCGCTTAGGAGCGAGTTTTGCGGAGTAGAATCGAACCAAGTGTTGGACTCCGAACCATTCAACGGCCGTGGGAGCAATTCCGAATGGCGAGCTACTTCGAGTTCGCTTAGGAGCGAACTTGCGAAGTAGAATCGAGCCAAGTGTTGGACTCCGGAACCATTGTTAGATTAAAGAGTTAACAGCAGAGAGATGTAGTAGCAGTGAAAATATGAAAAAACTTTATTTATTAATATCTAATGATCGGCTGCTTCTAAAGTTGCTAGCCGTTATTACAATGAAAAAATAAAAGGAAAAATCACTACTAGCAAAAGGAAGGGAATGGTTCGACATCTCGAGTTACTTAGAGAGGAGTAGTTGCCTTCTCTTGGTATTTCAAAAGATGGTCGGCATTCCAAGTCCTGGGAATTTCTCTGCCTTCGAGATCTTCTAGCTTGTATGCACCGGGGCCAATCACTTTTGAGATTTTGTACGGTCCCTCCCAATTTCGGGCCAGTTTGCTTTTCTGTCCGGGAAACGAGATGGCCAATTTTCGGAGGACTAGGTCCCCTTCTTTGAGGTCCGTTGGGCGAACCCTTTTGTTGTATGCTTGCTCGATCCTCCTTCGGTAAGCTTGCTGGCGTATGGCAGCTCTCTCTCGGATTTCATCTATCAGATCTAAGCTCGCTCTGAGTTCTCTGGCATTCTGCTCTTCTTCATAAGCTATCAGACGAGGAGAGGGTATCCCGACTTCTAGGGGGATGATGGCCTCGGCCCCATAGGTGAGATTAAATGGGCTCTCGCCTGTTGGGGTCCGCTTGGTGGTGCGGTAATTCCAGAGCACGTTTGGCAGCTGATCGACCCACAGTCCTTTGGAACACTTGTCTAATCTCTTTTTGATGCCCGAAAGAATCTGTCGGTTGGCATTCTCGGCCTGGCCATTCGACTGAGGATGGGAGACGGAGGAGAATCGATGTTGTATGGCGAGGTCCTCACATAAAGCTCGGAAGGCGGCCCCAGTGAACTGTGTTCCATTATCTGTGATTATGACTCGGGGAACGCCGAATCGGCAAATCACATTTTTCCAGAAGAATTGAACGACCCTATGCTCGGTGATTGTAGCCAAGGGCTCGGCTTCTATCCATTTAGAGAAATAGTCGACTGCCTCGACTAGGAACTTTAGCTGTCCGGGGGCTGGTGGAAACGGCCCTAGTAAATCCATCCCCCACATAGCGAAGGGAATTGGACTTGATAGGGAGGTGAGCGGTGCTTGTGGAAGGCGTCGGATGTTGGCATACTTTTGACAGGAGCTGCATTGCCGAACGTGTCGTTCGGCGTCCCGTAGTAGAGTGGGCCAAAAATACCCATAGTTCAACACTTTGCGTGCCAGAGCCCTGGACCCAGAATGAGCTCCGCCGATGCCCACATGGAGTTCTTGTAGGGCGTAGTCGGCTTGCCCGGGGGAGAGGCACCTCAGGTAAGGCCGGCCGTCTATCTGGGTGAAGGAGCGTTTATATAGGATGCCTCCGATTAACGTATAATGCTCAGCTCGAGTTCTGACTCTTCTTGCTTCCTTTGGATCCTCAGGGAGAAGCCCGTCCCTCAAGAATTCGACAATGGGTTTCATCCAGTTGTCTTCGAGGACGGGCAATGTTTCGACGGAGTCGGGCGCTTCGTCCTCTATGGTCGGCTTCAGGAGGACTTCTATCAATACGGTCTGTTCAAGACCTTGAAGTGAAGAGGAGGCTAGTTTGGATAGGGCGTCGGCCTGAAGGTTTTCTTCTCGGGGGATCCTTCGGATGATGGCTTCTTCAAACAGCGCCATGAGGCTCTTGACCTTGGCCAAGTATTTAACCATCCTGTCATTGCGGGCTTCATACTCGCCAAGGACCTGATTGACGACCAATTGGGAGTCGCTGAAGATCTGTAGTCGTTGTGCCCCAGCATTTCGGGCCATTCCAAGGCCGGCTATTAGTGCCTCGTATTCGGCTTTGTTGTTTGAGGCTTTGAAGTTTATACGGAGGGAGTATTGGAGGATAAAGTCATCTGGGCCCGCCAGGATGACTCCTGCCCCGCTTCCCTCGTTACAAGAGGACCCATCGACATAGACCGACCAGACGGGTGGTCCCTTCATCGTTTGGCTGGACTCAGGGATAGTGGTCTCAACTATGAATTCGGCCAGTGCCTGTGCCTTGATCGCGGTCCGAGGCTGATAAGTTATATCATGTTGGCTCAGCTCGATCGACCACTTCATAAGGCGGCCGGAAGCCTCGGGCTTGTGAAGAACTTGTTTCAGCGGCTGGTCGGTAAGAACGACCACCGAATGGGACTGAAAGTAGGGCCGAAGCTTTCTCGCGACCATTACCAGGGCATAGGCTATTTTCTCAATCTTCGGGTACCGGAGCTCGGCGTCCCGAAGTACTTTGCTGACGTAGTAGATGGGCTTCTGAGCCCTTTCTTCTTCTCTGACTAAGACCGCACTAAGCGTCTGTTCGGAAGCTGCCAGGTAGAGGTAGAGTGGTTCGCCAGGTATAGGTTTGCTGAGAAGAGGTGGATTGGCGAGGTATGCTTTAAGCTGGTCGAATGAGTCTTGTTGCTGCTGCCCCCACTCAAATCCTTTAGCCCCCCTGAGGGCTTTGAAGAACGGGAGGCACTTCTCCCCGGACTTCGACAGAAAGCGCCCTATGGCGGCTAGGCGACCAGTCAATCTTTGAACTTCCTTGACATTTCTAGGAGGGGCCATGTCCAATATGGCCTTGATCTTTTCCGGATTCGCTTCAATTCCTCGTTGGCTAACCATGAAGCTGAGGAACTTCCCTGCTGAGACGCTGAACGCACACTTGTTCGGGTTGAGTCTCATATTATGCTTTCTCAGGACGTTAAAGGCTTCTTGGAGGTCGGCCACATGATCAATACCTCGAATGCTTTTCACAAGCATGTCATCAACGTACACTTTCATGTTCCGGCCGATCTGGGCCTGGAAAACCTTGTTGACGAGGCGTTGGTATGTCGCCCCTGCGTTCTTTAGGCCGAATGGCATGACTATGTAGCAATAAAGGCCTTGGTCGGTCACAAAAGATGTCTTCAGGATATCCGGGGGGAACATTCTTATCTGATTGTAACCCGAGAAAGCATCCATGAAGCTGAGAAGCTCATGTCCCGAGGTTGCGTCAATCAGAGTGTCAATGCTCGGCAGAGGGAAGGGATCTTTGGGGCAGGCCTTGTTGAGGTCGGTAAAATCAATACAAATTCTCCACGTCCCATTGGACTTCTTCACCATTACTACGTTTGACAACCACTCCGGGTAGTTTACCTCCTGTATGAATCGGGCCTTCAACAGCTTGTCTACCTCCTCTTTTATAGCGAGCTGACGCTCGGGGGCGAACTTGCGCCTCTTCTGCTGAACCGGTTTGGACCCCGGATCGACGCTCAGGCGGTGGACTAGGAGTTCTTCAGAGACCAGACAAAGAACTTGCGGGCCGGTTCCTGCTCGGAGAAGAGTACCTCTTCCAATTCATCCACCGGTTCGGAGGTCGGCCTTGCAGTGTCTTGAGGAATTTCCAGAGTTTCTAAGGAGAGGACGGGTCCAAGGGTTGAGGTCATGTAGCACTTTCTAGCCGTCTCCTGATTGCCCCTTACTTCCCCGACCCCGGACCGGGTGGGAAACTTCATCTTAAGATGGTATGCTGAGGGGACAGCTTCCAGAGCTGCGAGGCCAGGCCGACCTAAAATGACATTGTAGGCGGCGGGAACATCCACCACCATGAAGTCCATTGGTTCTGTTCGGGTGGTAGGAGTTTGACCGGCAGTTACATCGAGGGTGATTACCCCTTCAATAGTTACCGGAACCCCCGTGAACCCATGGAGAGTGTAGCCGGCGGGCTTGAGTCTGTCTCTGGAAAGCCTTAGGCCTTTAAAAGCGGAGAGGAAAAGGATGTTGACGGAGCTGCCGTTGTCTACTAAGATTCTTTCCATTTTGAAATTCGCCATGTGGAGGCTAATGACGAGTGCGTCACAATGTGGGGTACGAACTCCTTCAAGATCTTCGTCGGAGAACGTGACTGGCACTCCGAGGCCTTTGGGAGGAGGGGTGGTTCGGACCGAGTTGACTTCTCTTATAAACGCCTTCCGAGAGGAGTTTGAGGAGCCCCCCATTGGGCCCCCGTGAATGAGGTGGAGGACTCGCTCTTCCTCGAAGTCTGGCGTCTCTTCTCTTTCCGGACGCTTGTTAGCCCCCCGAGGCGGGGGAGGAAGCTCGGCTCGGTCTTTTCTTACGAACCTAGTCAACTGCCCTCTCTGGATAAAGGCTTCGATCTCGTTCTTGAGGGCACGACAATCGTTGGTGTCATGCCCATGGTCCCGGTGATAACGGCACCATTTTTCTTTATCTCTTCTTTTGGCGGGGGTGTTCATCCTTGGAGCAGGGGGGATAATACCCTCCTTCTCGACCTCCATCAAAATGGTTGAGACGTCAGTGGTGAGGGGAGTGAACTTTTCGAACCTGGGGGGAGCTCGGCGCTGGCCGGCATTGTCCTTTTGGAGCTTCTTGGCTCCTTCCTCTTCTATTCCCTTTCTCTTAAACCCGGAGGTAGACCCCTCCCAGTTGGGTTGTTGCTCGGCCTCTTCGGCCCTGATGTACTTTTCACTTCGAAGGAGGAGGTCGGAAAAGTTCTGTGGTGGCTTCTTGGTGAGGGAGGAGTGGAGGTTGGAATTGAGGACATTAGATTGAAATGCTACCATAGCGACCGACTGGTCGAGGGATGCTATGGATCTGGCTTCGGCCGTGAACCTCTTCACGTAGTCTCTCAGTTTCTCCCCCTTCTTTTGGTGGAGGTGCAACAGGGAGATGCTGGTTTTCTCAGCCCTACGGCTGCTTACGAAATGTGTGACGAACAGGGTTTCGAACTGTTCGAAGGAGAATATTGAGGAGGGGGCGAGGCGAGAGTACCATTCTCGGGCCGGTCCCTTGAGAGTTGCGGGGAAGGTTTTGCAGAGGAGGGCATCGGAAGCTTGATGGAGGAGCATCAAAGTCTTAAAGCTTTTGATGTGATCAACTGGATCGGTCTCCCCGGTGTAAGTCTCGAATTGGGGAGGTTTGAAACCGAACAGCACAGGTGCGTCCACTATGGTCGGGGAGAAAGGGGGTCGGCTAGGACGTAGGGTCCTCCCCCTGAGCTCCTCTTCTCGGTTTATCTGACCCAGGCGCCTTTCTACTTCATGAAGACGGCAGTTCATGGTGTCATCTCTCCGACGGTAATTTGCCGAGCCTCGAGACTCGTCTTCGTATGAGGGAGAGCGAGGGCTGCGGCGATGGTAACTTCGGGAGTGACGAGGACTTGGGGTACGCCGGGAGTTGGTAGGAGCAGGACGAGGAGATGGGGACCGTCGGCGAGGGCTTCGGACTGGAGGAGGGGACGGGACCTTCGGCTCGTTCGGATTTTGACGGAGGTTGAGAGCTTGCAGGACGGTGGCTTGGAACTACTGGAACTCGGCACGGGTGATTGGTGCCTCATTGTTCCTGGGCTGTTGCCGACCTGAGGGAGAGTGCCTTCTTCGGTAATGATCGGGGGACTCCTTCCTCCCTCTGCGGACAGGAGACCTGTAATACCGGCGGCGCAGAGACCGATCGCCCGGATGGTGTTGGCGGGAGGCTCCCTCTCGGGCCCGCTTTTCTTCTAGATGGCGGCGGAGATCATCATCTTTCTGGTGGTTGAGGGCGGCATTGTGGCGGCCAGAGGCTCGGGGGTGATGGGAGGCCATAGAGTCCGTGGAGGCGTTGCGGATGGAGACATGCTCTTGATGAAGGGGTTGTTTCTGAGGGTTTGGACCCTTTGGATCAGGAGGGGGAAGGTTCTGTTGGAGCGGGTCTTCCGCCGTAGGGGGAAGCTGCCCTTGTTGTTGAGCAGGATTGTTGGGAACTTCTTGCTGCTGATCAGGGTTGGGTCCTCAGTTGGAACCCCTTGACCTGACTTTGCGAGGCGGCATGACTGGAGAAGACCTATTCACCAGGAAGAGGAGAGGTCTCTATTCGTTAGTTTCCCACAGACGGTGCCAATCTGTTGCCGCTAAATTTGGTGTGGGGGCAAACAGATGAATTTGTGGATTCTTAGGGAAACTGAATAGTAAACCTGTATACCTGTTCCTTCGGGCTTCGATCGTCGCTCCCGCCGTACACTTGCAAAAAGTGCGAGACACCGGGGTTGTTCTCGGCGACGCACCCTCCGACGCTCAAGTCAGTAATCTGGGAGACTATAAATGAGCGCAAAAACTGGTGAAAGATTGATTACCTCTTAATGGAGATGGATGGGGGTATTTATTGGCGTCTTAGAGAACAGATCAGGAATGTAATCCCCGTAATCTGATAAGGAATATTCTCCTTGTAAACAGATTAGGGATGTAATCTGATAAGGTATATTCCCTGTAATCAGATAAGGAATTTAATCCCTAAATCCCAGTGAAAAGATAGAAGTATATCAGGGCCATTGATCAGGATTGATCAGGGACCCCGATTTTATCTTGTTGGATTGGAAGCGTGGCGGGTTAAAACCCGCACCCTCTTGTTGGTGGATCCATTCGTTGGTTATTGGGTCCTAGGAGAGAAGACCCAATATCCATTTTGGACCTTTTTGTAGGCGAAATTACCGTTTTACCCTCGGGTCTCAAGATTCGTACCTGATTTGGACGGTTCCGATTAACCCCCATTTTTAGCCATATCAGACAATAATGACCTCAGTTACTCCAAGTGGTTTGCAATTATACAAATCTGTCAAGTGTGAAAATCCGATGTATTGGTTGCTATAAAGAGGCCGCTATTCCCAATAGCGGCCGCAGCTGACGTGGCACTTGCAAGCCAAAAGTACTAATAGTTTTTCAACTGGCCTAAAATCACAAAAAGTTTCAAAAAGTAGCCTCGTAATGTAAAAAATTCCCAAAAAGTTACCCCTCTCCACCAAAATAATTAAAAAAAATAAAAAAAAAATCCATTTCCTTATTTCTTCCTCCCTGTCCTCTCACTCACATTTCACATACAGAAAAAACTCCCCCTCTCTTGCTCCCCCGATCCCTCATTCCCCCCAAAATCAAGAAACCCTCCCCCTCCACTTCAAAAATCAAAATGGGCTGCAACGTGAAGGAGAAATCGATCCGCCATGCCCGTAAACACCGCCCTTCCAAACCATCTTCCTTCCCCAATCCCACCACCACCACCACCACCGCCGCCGATCTCTCAAACCCTAACCCTAATTCATTTGACAACAGCGATTCGGGCTGGGGCTACTGCACCGAGGACCAACTCGAAGAGCTCCTCCTCAAGAACCTCGACTTCGTCTACAAAGAGGCCCTCTCCCGTCTCGTCTCCCTCGGCTACGACGAATCATCCGCCCTCCGCTCTCTCCTCAACAGCGGCCACTGCTACGGCGGCATGGACCTCCTCTCCAACATCCTCCACAACTCCATCTCCTTCCTCAACTCACCCGACGACACCACCCATAATAATCATAATTCCCATTCCCCCAATTTCAACTGCAATTCCACAACCTCTTTCTCCGATCTCCGCCACCTCCAGGAGTACTCTCTCTCCGGCCTCATTTGCCTTATTCAGCAGGTCCGCCCGGAGCTCTCCCGCGGTGACGCCATGTGGTGCCTCCTCATGTCCGACCTCCACGTCGGCCGCGCCACCGCCATCGACCTCCCGTCGTCCAAGTTTCACGATCCCAAACGCAAGCTCATCCCTCCCTTTCCCTCCAGAAGCATCGTCTCGAGATCCAGGTCAAGGGCTTCCTCTGCTGAGAAAGAATCTGATGTCGTTGCCTCGGTTTTAAAAAGTTTGGAGACCATGAGCATTCAGGAGGAGGAGGAGGATGATGATAATGATGATCATGATGTTGATGATGATGATCATGATGATGAGGATGCGAAGAAGAAGGAGAGGATTATGAGCTTGATTAAGCAGATTAGGGATTTGGAGCAGCAGGTGAAGGAGCGCAAGGACTGGGCACAGGAGAAGGCGATGCAGGCTGCCAAGAGGTTGAGTAATGATCTGATAGAGCTGAAGGTGTTGAGGATGGAGAGGGAGGAGAACCAGAGGGTGAAAAGGGGGAAGCAGGCACTGGAGGATACGACGATGAAGAGGCTGTCGGAGATGGAGAATGCACTGAAGAAGGCGAGCGGTCAGGTGGATAGGGCGAATGCGGTGGTGAACAGGTTGCAGATTGAGAATGCGGAGATTAAGGCGGAGTTGGAGGCATCAAAGCTGAGTGCGTCCGAGTCGGTGACGTCGTGTTTGGAGGTGGCCAAGAGGGAGAAGAAGGGATTGAAGAGGTTATTGGCGTGGGAGAAGCAGAGGGAGAAGTTGCAGGAGGAGGTTGGGGAGGAGAGGAAGAAGATTGGGGAGTGGCTGCGGCAGTTGAATGAGGTTAAGGAGGCCCTGAAAGTGGGCGAGGTGAGTTCATTGAAAATATTTATTTGGTACTATTTTGGTTTGATATGATTCTCACATTTTCTGAGAAAGTAATATATTCAATTATGTACTATTAGGTTGACAGGTTATATCATTTCAGTGAGTAGTGAGAAGTGAAATATCTAGTGTAGCTCTAGAAGCATTGTTGGAGGAGGTTGTCTAGGGAAGAATAGATGGTTATGGGTTCATGCCACGAATGATATTTTATAGACTTGCCTTAGGTATTATATTGCATTGAATGTAATTGCATATTTGGAGGATGTTTGTGGGGGGTTACTAATTTTAGGATGTGAAGTTTGGTGCTTTTAGTGAAGGGTTTGAGTGATGCAGGAATAATGATATAATATATATGTCGTGGATAAATGATATAATTACCTCATCAGAATTGGGGATAATGTCATTATGTGCAAGATTTGATATGTGCCGTTGTTATTGATGGGTTAGGACAGGGATAGATGTTTCAAATATGCAACTACAATCTGTATACCTCGGCCTATGCTTAAAACATAACTTCAGCTGTCATACCTACATGTTCAAACAGTGAAATTGGTCATCATAATTGATGTATTATTTGTCTGGAGAATCTTGGGAATTATCTATACTATTATAACGAGAGAGTTGGGATTGTGGTGTAGACATATCGTATACCCATGTATTGCACGTGTTTTAATCAATTTGTTTTATTAAAAAATGATGATAATTAATGTGCATTGGATTTGGGACAACAAGTGAGACTCTTTTAAAGATAAAAGCATGGGAGGCATGTCCTAATAAACTAGTTATGGACCTATGGTAATGGTACAATCTCAGAATGATGTTAATAGTATACCACAATATCTGATATTTGATGAGTATCATTTCAAATTTTAAGAATTGATTTACCATTGGTTGAGTATGTTATATTTTCCTGGAGAATGTTAGAAATGGGGGTTTAGCATGTTCAATATTTGATAGGCTTATTATCAAGCAGTGAGAGGTGCAATGACCAAGTTAGGCAAGATGTTTGTCTAGGAGACTTTGGATTTACTTTTGTGTTTTGAAGGTGTTAGGTAACTTTTATGTATTGATGTGCTGTATATTATTTGATAAATTACATACTCTGGAGAATCTTAGTAACAAATATTTACCAGCTGACCACAATGCTAATGCTTGCTAAAGAAATTATCAACGTTATTTCTAGTGT
Organism: Hemerocallis citrina; assembly: GCA_017893485.1. Classification (NCBI taxonomy): domain Eukaryota; kingdom Viridiplantae; phylum Streptophyta; class Magnoliopsida; order Asparagales; family Asphodelaceae; genus Hemerocallis; species Hemerocallis citrina. The sequence continues at coordinate 255,738,351 of CM030358.1, forward strand.
CATTATGGCAGGCTTCGCAATGATCGTCATAATTCACTTTTAATACTTTTACAAATATTAATAACAACATAACTTATTTGATAAACTCTAGCAAAGGATCCTTAGCTCACCTTTTATTTCCCTACAAAGACCTTGTAGATGATTTGTTATCAAATAGTTGTTCAGCCTCTACATAGTTTAATATAAACCTCAAAATAGTTTGTCACTGAATAAATATCAGAATGCCCTCAACTGTTTGTGCACTATAGACAATTCCCGCCCATTCAGTTCCAATTTGCCATATTCCAAAGCTGCCTAATTCTGTCATCTGGTCCAGCTTATCGGATAAAGATAAAAAAGAACCTATTCACAGCTCTCTTTTTTTCATCAAATTGTAAAACAAACATGGTATCACAGATATATATTTTCTTTTCATGAACTTTTGATGTGATTTATTTGGAAGACTACCGCTGTTTTCTTTTGTGCTGCATTCTTATTGAACATTTGATGAAATTTTCTTTTAGTACTCCTAATTCAATATTTTCTACACATAATAGTTTAAAATGTCGGCTGGTATACTTGATTAATCAGCTGCATATTGTTTTATGAGGCCACTACTATACGTCAAAATATTTGATTGTATTGTTTTGACCAGTATTGGTGACAACACAATTATTGCTTGCTAGTTATTGATATGATATATTTGCAAATGTGTTAATTGTTTGCAATTTAGATTCAGCTATGAAGAGTGTCAAATAGGATCTAGTATATATTGATGATTATGAATTTTTTCTTTACTTTCCTGCCAATTGAATTTGAATACAAAAATTATCATACATGTATATGATCTTACCAGAGCTCAAAATCAGCAAACCCTAACCCAACAATATCACTACTCTAAGCCTGAATTTGTAATTGTCTCTCTAATTGTATCCTGTGCCCTCGTTGTCAGTTGTGCTGTTACGTTAGTCCACCTTGGCCTTTTAAACCCAATGCCACAAATATTTTTTCCTTGGGCTTTTTTCATTCTACTTTTTTTTCATTCTTCCTTAGGCTTTTTTCATTCTTCACCCTTCCAGCCTCATTTTCCTTTAACTAAAACAGCTAGGGCAACTCCGCCACACATGTATTATGCTCAAGTCAAGTTTAGCGTGCATGTTTTGACATTTTAATTAGCTGGTGACATATATGAGATTGTAACTTTTCTTATAAAATTTATACATAGTGTCTGATATAAATGTTTGATATTGATAGAATATCTTTGAGTATATTGTTTGATATCCAGTATCCTATCTGTTAACTCATCTGATATCATCCCGATATTTGAGATATAAAACCTTGTTATTATAGTGGGATTCATTAAACTAAATTCAATACCGATGTGGAGTTTGTATGATCATATTTACTGATGCATAATAGACTATAAACTGTTTTGCAGTTAGCATGTTTTATGTGTGATCGTGGAGTTTTTAAGCTTTGACCAACTGACTGTGAACGGTTCAAAATTGGTACTCTTTTTAAAAGCTAGATTAGTGTTAGATACATAAGACGATCTGATGCCATCAGTGTGAAAAGGAGATACAAAGCAAAATGCATACATCCGTACCATCTTTTAGAGCTTTGACCAATGAACAATAAACGATTTAATTTTAGTGTTTTCGTAAAATGCAAAGCTAGAATGTTATTAATATTTCCAAGGAAAATTAATTGGCATCCATCAGATTGGAAAGGAAGTGAAAAGGAAAATGCATCCTTTCATACTGTCATCGCCAAAACCAGCTTAACTAATTGATGAGCAACCGAATATTGTTTAATCGAGGGTTTCTGTGTACTCAATTGTTTAGCAGTTAGGCACATGATGTGCACACCCTAATAATTCATAGAGCAAAGTATTTGCATAGTTTACTTTCATTAGCAACTCAGGAGCCATGGAGTGACAGTTAGCTTTCCAGCTAGTAGGAGCTGGTTCCTTCCAGGCTCTTCTATCTTCATAAGGAGAGTTTGTTCGTGATGCTATAATTCTCTTGGTGAAACTCACATGTCTGAAGAAACTTCTTTGAATTGGAGTTCATAATGACTGAATGTGTGTTCTCCTCTCTTGTTCGGCCAATGTAACACGAGCAGAAAACGGTATGCAGTGAATGTACTGGGTTCATATTGGCTTAATCATTACGAGTTTAGATTATAAGAAAGAACAAAGTAAGGTAGGTTTCAGTGAATTTTATAAGATAACTCTTTCAATGCCGTAGCATGGATAGAAACAGAAGGGTTTATAACTGGGCGGCATTTCATAATTTATATTAAAAGGTTTTGATCATGGAATATCCAAAAAGGCCTAGCCAGTGTTGACTTGAGACTTCCAAGTGTTTGAAATATAACAACAGAGAGACAGCAGAGAGACAGGAGACAACCCTCAAATACAAATGTGGCACTGCTGGTTGTGGGTAAAATTACAGTTGCTATTGATTATTGTAAGCCAATTGGATGAACAAACTAAAAACTTAGGCATGCATACCTATTTGGTAACTGTCAATTCCAATTGTGAGCTTATGCTACTGTACTGCAAACATAATTTTATAATCTACAACGTGCTTGAGAAATGGCAATCTGTATACAGGATAATTAATGTTGCTGATATGTGACTACGCTGAAGTTCCTTATGAAGCATAATGTATACTTGAAAATTCATGGTAGCAAACAATTGTGCATTCCGCTGATTGATAATCTATGAAGCACTGCAACTTATGGATTTGGCTGGTTCTGCAAGTGGAAATAATTCTAACTATAATTTGCTTTTGAAAAGGAGAAGATGTTGATTTGATGTGCATTTTGTGATATTTGAAGTTGCATTCAAATTTCATTATGTGGATGAATATGAATGACCTGAGGTGACACGATTGTGAACCCTAGAATACTTCAGTACCTAGGATATGTGTACCTTGCACCCACTGTTTTAAATTTCGGCCGTATCGGGCCGAAATTTCGTATCGGCAACCTTGCCGATACGAAATCACATATTTTAGTCAACATTTCGTTTTGACCCGAAAAGTGCAAATTTCGGCCAAAATTTCGCTCAAAACGTATCAGCCCGAAATGATGAAATTTCGGGCCTCAAATTGAAAGGTGGGCTTGGGCTTTTTCTTTGCGGATCAAAACATACATCTCTCTTTCTCAATACCCGAAACCCAAATCATAACCCTAATCCCCAATTCCTTGCTTTCTCAATCTCTCTTCTTTCTTCAGATCTTCTTCGCCAACAACAACCCGCTCACTCTCTCTTTTTCTTCGTCGCCAACAACAATCCACTCACTCTCTTTTTCTTCGTCGCCAACAACAGTTCGCTCACTCTCTTTTCTTCTACAACAGCCCACTCACTCTCTCTCTTCTTTTTCGTCTCCAACAACAGCCCAGTCTCTCGTCTACGTTTTCGTCTTCGTCTTTGTGCGCTCTCTTCTTCTTCATCTTCATCGCCAACAGCCGCCCGCTATATCTCTCTTCTTCTTCATCGCCCACAACAGCCCAACAGTCTCCCAACAATGCCCACATCAGCCCATAACAGCCCCAAGTAAGCTCAACACCTTTAAGTTTGATTATTGATTATTGATTATTGTAGAGTATTACTATATCACATTTTAATATTTGTTGATTTGTTATTGTTGATTTGGTGATTTACTGATTTGTTGAATGATTATGTTGAATGCAATAGAAATATAGAATGATTGATTTACTGATTTGTTGAATGCAATAGAATTATTGATTTGCTGATTTGTTATTGTAGAGTAATTACTGATTTGCTAATTTGTTATTTTATAACTTTACTGCACTGACATTTGCCATTGCTATTGTTATGCTTATAAAACTGGTACTCTACACAGATAATTCATCTTGTATTGCATTTGTACTGAATAATATTCGTTACTCTTTTTTTTCTTCTTATGGTTCACTAGCTTCATTCAGATTACATATATAAAACATAGTACATGTAACATAGTATATGCCATTACAAGGAGCACAAATTGGAGCAACATCCAATAACCTTAGCCAAATGACATGAATTTACAAAATCTCTGCAGCCACAGTTTATAAAATCCAAATGACTATTCAGCCGCCAAATAGTGCATATTTCTCTGTCTTGAATTTTTGATACAACATTACAAAACCATGAATTTACAAATTCCTCGTCTTGTTTTCACTTTGTTTAGCTTTTTGTATATATTGAAGTCATCTAATTTTGAGCCTGCAACAAGAATGCAATAAATGTTGAGAGTTATAGAGCATTAGAAAGTAGTAAATAGACACAATAATGTTAAATGACATGTAGAACATATAATATATTGTTTAGTAACAAAAAATATGTATTTATTGATTGTCCAAAATGAACATCCGAGATGGTCACATTTTTCCGAGATCTCCTCCGATATCTCTTATCCGAGACGAAACACCTCTTGCCGAGATGAGTCGCAAATCTGAGATTTAAAACCTTGCTTGCACTTTATGCAAAGAAAATTTATCTTGGTTCCCGGTCAGGTTTAGTTAAGCTTTCTTTCTTTTAATTTGCAATCAGACAGAAACACAATTTGTTTTTGTATAGCTCTAGGGACCAATCAATGCCCATTTGCTCTGTTTAGCTAGGGATGGCAACGGGTAGGGTATGGGGTTTACCCTTACCCTACCTTAAAGTCCAAATACTCTACACCTACCCCAACGGATAATTTACAAAATTATCTTACCCTATCCTAATGGGTAAACGGGTGAAAATATTAAGCTATCTTTTTTATGAAAATTATATTAGGACAACAATATGTGAAAATAAATTTTTTTTTGTCTTTTGTATATTATTTTTTACCTAACTTAATGATATTGAGAGTCATGTAATCTTTATTTCTACCCATTTTCACATATTTAAAGTTAAGCAAAGAATAAAGTGTATCATATGTATTTATAATATGTATATGTGTGTGCTTATATATGAGCCTACAGATATATATAAACGGGTAAAGGGTAAAGGGGCATGTGTATTCTTATACTATTACCCTTACCCTACCATAATTTTTAAACGGGTAGAAAAATTTTACCCTTACCCTACATGCGGGTAAGAAAGTCCTACACATACCCTTACCCATAGGGTAATTGGGTATTGGGTAAACGGGTGTACCCTTACCCATTGCCATCCCTATGTTTAGCATCATGATGATGATCCTTGTATTACAAGACTTATCCCAAAAAAAAATGTTGGCATGCACCCAGATTGTAAAAAAAAACAGAATAAATTGTAAAAGTAGTGGAGATTTCTACACACTTTACCTTGTTTTCTGTCCTTACTGTTTGCACTGCACCCTGATTCTTTAAAACAAGAATAAATTGTAGAACCGAATTGTGCTATATATATTTCTGCGAGTATATAGAACCATCTCCAAAACCATCATACATTGATAATTTCTAACCATTGAGTTTCTGCTTGCTCCATTCTCTCTCTTATACTTAAATAAACAGGTGAAGTGGAGAGAGGAAATAAAATCTAAAGAACAAGGCATTGCTATGGTTGAGGAGGAACGTAGAGCAAAAGAAACAGTAGATTCCAGCTTCAAAAGGAAGAATGAAGCTTTACGAAGAAAGATCGAAATAGATCTCCAGCGCCATAAGGACGACATCCATAGGCTTGAAGAAGAACTCTCCCGTCTCAAAGCCTCAGGCGATTTAGACATGTCTAAACTGGCAACCAAAGTAATGAATAGCAAGGGTGCGCAAGGTTTTAAAGAGCCCCAGAATTTGTTGAGAAAGAGGCAGAGTCAAAGTAGGGAATGCATGATGTGTACGAAGGATGAGGTTAATGTGGTGTTCTTGCCTTGTGCTCATCAGGTTCTGTGTGTTTGCTGCAGTGAGGAACAAGAAAGGAAGGCAAAGATTTGTCCTTGTTGCAGTGCCCACATTGATCAGAGAATTCGAGTTTTTGGTGCAGCATTCTAAACTCTGCATAGATTAAACAAAAAACAGTTTCTTTTTCTTTTTGAAAAATAATGATACAATGTGGCCTTTCATTTACTTGATATCATAAAAGATGGTGAGAAAAACCTGATATTGGAATTATCGACAAACCTGATATTGGAATAATCAACACCTTGTTTAACATAGGTGTTTTAGTTTTCTTTTTCTTTTTCTTTGGTTCCTGTTGGGTATATAATTTTTGTTTCTTCTTTGTGAACTGAAAATGGAGGATTACTCCTAAGAGCATCCACAGTGGTTTGAGGTAAAAAATGGCAAAATGCATATTTTACCTTTCCATTTCGTCGAAATGCTGCAGCCGTCAAAAGGCAAAAAATGCATATTTTTGTTTAAAATGAAACAGACGAAATATGATGTTTCGGCTGTAAATAAAAAAATAATTTATATAGCTAGAAACTGAGAAAATATTAATAAATGTACGGTACGAAACATGATGTTCGGTCCCATAAGGAATAAAAATTGCAAAATAACCGGACGAGGGTTTTAAGGAGGTTTTTTTGCAAATAAAATTGCAAAAAAATTTAAAAAATTGCAAAAAAATTTAAATCGTTGCACCCAGTAACTAATGATGGTCATTTGCAATTTTTTTTTAAAAAGGGAATGGAACCCGTATGGCTAGCCATTATTTTTCTTTTCTGGGTTTTTTTTTTTGGTTTTAATTTTTTTTTTTTTGCTTCGAACGAAACTTTATGTTTCGTCCGATTATTTGAAAATATATTTAAATAATCCAGACAAAACATGATGTTTCGTCACGAATAATATACATTTTGCTATATTCATTGCTATTTTTATCTTTCTATTACAGCGAAATGGTAAAAAATTGACAAAATAGCTCGCGAGTTTGTTGGCTACAGTAGCTAAAAAATGCATCAAATGGCATTTTAGTGCTCCGATTATCCCATGCGACTGCGTTTGAATTTTGTTTCTTTTGGAAACAGCAGAAAGGGGTTGAATTTGGATTTGACATTTCAGTCTAGAGTCTAGAGTTTCATCTGGTTTTGTTTCTGAATATCATTTTTCAGTGAACATGCGGACTTAATTTTTGTTCTGGTTTCTTGGATTTTTTTACCGAACTATCCTACTTTTTGAAAGTGCGTACCAAACTATTCATGTTTTGAAGGTATGTACCAACCTATTCATGTTTGAAAGTTAAATACCAGAAAGTCTCTGTCGCTAACTGAGATAGCGTGCCTACTAAAAATCCGTGTGCTAACCCCGTTAGCGTGCTATGGGACACTAGGGGACAATACTCTCAAGTAGGGGTGTGGAAAAAAAAATCACCAAGTATAGACACGCTAACCCCGTTAGCACGCCTATTTAAACCAGGCGCGCTAACGGGGTTAGCGTGCTAGGGGGACACTAGGGGACACTACTCTCTAAGTAGGGGGGTGTGGAAAAAAGTGTCAAGTATAGACACGCTAACGGAGTTAGCGCGCCTATTTAAACCAGGCGTGCTAACGGGGTTAGCGTGCTCAGGGGACACTACTCCTTAAGTAGGGGGTGTGGAAAAAAATGTCAAGTATAGACATGCTAACGGAGTTAGCGCACCCATTTAAATCAGGCACATTAACGGAGTTAGCGTGTCTATACTTTGTGATTTTTTTCTCATACCCCTACTTGAATGTAGTGTCCGCCAGTGTCCCATAGCACGCTAACGGAGTTAACGCGCGGATTTTTACCAGGTGCGCTATCTTAGTTAGTGACAGGAACTTTTCAGTATTTAGCTTTCTAACAGGGATAGTTTGGTACATACTTTCAAAAAGTGGGATAGTTTGGTAAAAAAAATCGGTTTCTTGTTGGTACTTTGGATTTTTATTTTTTTTTGTGAACACAATTAATTGACTTAAATTTGAATGTGTGCATATGTTTTTTCCCCAATTGGAATAGCGATTTTTTTACCAAACTATCCCATTTTTTGTAAGTATGTACGAAACTGTTCCTATTTGAAAATTTAATACCAAAAAATTCCTATCGCTAACTGAGTTATCGAGCCTAGTGATTTTCTTCGCGCTTTCTCAGTTAGCATGTGTTAGGGAGGGGATAACACTTTTTCCCTCAGCAGGGTGTTTGCGAAAAAACCCAACAATTATAGACACGTTAACTCCGTTAGCGTGCCTGTTTAAACAACTTGCGCTAACGGAGTTAGCGTTATAGGTGGACAATAGGGGAGACTACTCATGAAGAGGAATGTAGACCAAAAATCCCAAAGTATAGACACGCTAACCCTGTTAGCGCGCCTCTTTATACCATACGCATTAACCGGGTTAACGTGTATCGTTTAGGCTTTTATTAAATCTCAGTCGCTGATTGGTACATCATTATATTTATGTTGTCTCTATCTTCTTTTTCTCCCCAAATTTCGGAACCCAAATCCAAAATCCTAACATCCCAATTGAATATCTTACTAAAAAAATACTCTACAAAATCTTAAAGGATCTTGTTCTTCTTCTTCTCTCTCATTCATCTTCTTCTTCTCACTTTCATATATCCTCCCACTTTGAAAACCCTAAATTCGTGTTTGGGCTTTTGTTGGTTTGATTTGTTATCAACCCATTAACTACGTCGTCTTCTCGAAGCTCGAAAGTTTCCCATCTTTTCTGATCATACATTTGAAGGTATGATTTATATATCATTTTATCAAATACATTTTGTTTAGCAGATAATGATTATTCTTTTATAAATATGTATAGGTATGGATTACGATATTCCTATTTGGCTTTATTTTGGTGGTGAGATTATCAGTGACTAAGTTGTTGTTATAGTGTCGTTGATCCCAAAATAATTTGTGTACCCCGTACAATAACAATAGAATAACTTATAGAGAAGGTTTATGAGGTTACTAATTGGGATAGAGAACGATGAAAGATTAAAATTTTAGCCCGTTATGCGGCGGGAAAAGGTGATTGTCAATATTTTATGACTGTGCCTGTAGGAAATGACAACTCTCTGAAATCCATGATTGGTAGAACACTTGATCCGAATTTTAGTTGGTCTGCATTAGGGCTATATATTCAGCAAACTGAAAATATTAATGCCCAACCACATGCTAACCTTGGTTCAAGCTCCGCACGTGAAGTGCCGATCCATAAGATCATTTCGAATTTGGTTCCAACATCCCATGCAATCCCACCGTCCTCACAAGAAGAGACGTTTACAAATACTAGAAACCCGGATCTTACTGAATTTGAATTGCCACGTCAACCAAGTTTGGTTAATGATTACGTTCCGAATACCAATGTTTTCAGGATATTTGAAAATGCTACCGTTAATAATGATTTAGTCGATGAAGAAGAAGAAGAAGACAAAGAAACAGACGATGAACCTAAAGACGGATTACAAAATGAAGACCAGGAAGAAGAAGATGAATATGTAAATATTAATATAAATGATAGTAATGATGTCGATGTGAACTTTACTGATGGCTTCAATTATGTCAACGATCATGTTACCGAAGAAATGGCACAAAGTGCGAGAGTAAATCATGGTCCACAAGAGTCGTCTGGTTCATCCACCGTAGATGAGTTCTACATTGGGCAAGAGTTTCAAACTAAAGAATCGATTCAACATGCGGTAAAGTTATACTCCATCAACAAACATCGGGAATTTATCACAATGAAATCTTCACCTACCATCTTTGTTGTAAAATGTAAATTGATCCCGAGAAAACGTTCACTTGAGGAGATGGTGCAAATCCCACCGGGTGCAAGTGAGGGTGGTTATCCATGGAGATTGCGTGCAATTATTTTGAAGGGCCGAACCAATTTTGTGGTTAAAAATTAGTAAGGCCGCATACTTGTGAATCTCGCATTGAATCAAGACCACTGCAAAGTTGATGCGAAATTTGTATGCAATTTGATTATGAATGTTGTGAAGTCTCAAATAGGAATTACACCGCAGGCCATTATTTAGATAGTCAAACTTCAATTGAATTATCAGATATCTTATAGGAAGGCTTGGACTGCAAAACATATTGAGAAGTTGTATGGATCATTTGAAGATGCGTACACTAAATTGCCTTTACTTCTATCAACAATACAAGCAGCAAATCCAGGAACTGTTGTCTATTAGGATAAGTATGATTCCGGTCTTGGCGAAGAAACATTCAAGGGAGTATTTTGGGCTTTTGGTGCTTCAATTGAAGGGTTCAAGTCATGCAGACCTGTTATAAGTGTTGATGGGACACACTTGTATGGAAAATATAAGGGTTGTTTGTTAATAGCCGTAGCACCGTTAACTTGGGCACTATAACATGTATTTGCCAAAAAATTTAGTATTTCATATACCATGTTCTCATGTTCTAGCTGCTTGTACATATTGCGCTATTGATTACAAGCCATATGTTGATACATTCTATTTCACTATTTCGTTAGCACAAACATGGGCTCCCAATTTTCATCCTACACTGGATCCTGCATATTGGCCTGTTAATACTAGAAACAGACTTGTACCTGATGAGAGCCTTTGGCATTCTCGGAAAGGTCGTCCAAAGAGTACTAGAGTTCGTAACGATATGGATGTAAAAGATGAGTCTAGTAGGGCTTCCGGAATGACGTGTTTTAAATGTTGTTTAAGGGGTCACAATAGACGCAGATGTCGGCAAGACTCAAGTCAATCAACTCAAAGCCGTCATTGAAATATTGAAATATTGTATTTTGTTTAATATTTTGGTATATTGGTATGTATTGTTCAAATGTCAACGATATTTTGAATGAATGTATGGTATTTGATATTATGAATTCATGTTGACATTTCAAATATCCAGAAATTTAAGACCATCTGGAAATTTGAGATACTCATACACGTTAACCCAGTTAACGTGACACTTTTTACTAAGGACGTTAACTTAGTTAACGACTGTTGAGATCTCAGATTTTCCAGACAGTTGAAACCTGTCCAGACAGTTGAAATCTGAAATTTTCCAGTCAAGCTTGTCCCGATAATATTAGAGGCATCTATTAGGTCTAGCCTTCCACGTCAATGAACCCGTCCAATACACACCTTGCAGTGGCCTCATGTTCTCGTTCTCGGGAAGATTCGCCCACTTTGGTGACTACTTTGCGACAACGGGTTGGCTAATGTGTAGTCGTTCCCAACTCCAATCCTGTAGCATCAACATTGGTCCGTTCATATGCTTGGCACCGAGAGAGCAATTGCACAAGGCTCTATACAATGTGGCCAACACAGTACTTCCCCAACTGTACCCCCCTTCTCCACCAAGATCGGCAATTAGTGGTAGGTACATTAACAAAACGGAATCTTCAAAGGAATTTGGGAACATTACACCTCCGAACAGTGTCATTATGTATGCTCGGCAGTAACAATGTACTTGCAACTTCGTGGAGCCATTAGTCAACGTACCAGAGAATTTTTCCTTCAACCATTTTAGCCTCAACGATTTGCCTACAAGGGCCGATCGATCCACCTCTATACCGAGACACTCGTGGATAATGAACTCTGGTTCAAAGTCCATTGTGCCAGTTACGGCATTTCCATTAATTGGCAGACCCGTTATTACAACAACATCTTGCAGTGTCATTGTCGTCTCGCCGACCGCAACATCTTGCAGTGTCACTGTCGTCTCGCCGACCGGCAAGTGAAAACTATGCGTCTCGGGACGCCATCCTTCGAGAATGGCTGTTAATAAGGGTCGGTCTGCCTTAATGGAACTCATCAACCCTATGCCGTATAACCCACATTCCTGTAATATCTCATGTATACAGGGATGTATCTCTAATGTGCCGTGCCCCCTAAAATTACACTTCGTAGAATTTTCTTCCCAAACATCTTTAGAGCGATGCCAGCCTTGTAAATTCAACAGCTTTGGGTCGATCGGACTGGGAACCACCGGAGGAACATACGAGGAAAAAGATGGGCCAAGCTGACTAGATGGAGAAGAAGGTCGATGTTGATTTAGAGAAGGAAGAGATGGGCCCATTTGAGTGGCCGGAGAAGAAGGACCGGCCTCATCCTACACCAAAAAATAATTTAAATTCAACATACGAATTTATAATTTTATTGATGTTAAAATTAAACGTATAAAAATAAATTTAAATCATCTTACATTGGTACGTCTCTGTCCACCACGGTTCGTTCTTTTGGGAGGTTGTCCATGACATGTCCGTGGATCCTTCCGCGTTGCTGGAGGTCTACTACTACTTCCTTCTTCGGTATTACCCATTGTCCGTGCCATATATAATAAAATTTCAAACGACACAAGCTAACCCGGTTAACGCGCCTAGTATTAAGAGGTGCGCTAACGGGGTTAGCGTGCATATACTTGGAGTTTTTATCCTACACCCCTACTTGAGGATAGGCTCCCCTAGTGTCCCATCTACGAACGCTAACTCTGTTAGCGCGAGTGGTTTAAACAGGCACGCTAACGGGGTTAGCGTGTTTATAATTGTTGGGTTTTTTCGCAAACACCCTGCTAAGGGAAAAAGTGTTATCCCCTAATACACGCTAACTGAGAAAGCACTAAGAAAATCACTAGGTTCGCTAACTCAGTTAGCGACAGGAAATTTTTGGTATTAAATTTTTAAACTGGGACAGTTTCGTACATACTTACAAAAAGTGGGATAGTTTGGTAAAAAAATTCGGGAATACTGAATAGCTTGGTTTTGTGTTTAATGAGGCCCGCAGTGTGGAGTTATATGCATCAAAATGTGCTTTCACACTTTATTTCATTTGGAGAACTCATAAGATTCTTGCTGTTTGAATCTTCCGTCCATTATTTTTATTTCCAAACAAGCCATAACTTTACGAAGTAGGGTTCCAACTTTTCTAATCATACATTCACATATTTCCATCATCTATAATATTTCTCGTCTACTATCCACCTTTTCAAATTTTGACTAGCTACTATCTCACTGAAAACTATTATTTGCACATAAGTTATGTAAATGAGAGATTTTCTTTAAATGTGTAATTGAGATTTAATTGAATTGTAGAAATTGTACATATAACTGACTTAAAATATTTGGCTGAGATTAGTTTAAGCATATTGGTTGTCGACACTCGTCACAATCTCAACCTTTTAGTTATATCAGTAGATAAGAAATGTTTGCAAATTGCTAGATATATAAGAGTTTTTACCCCAAATATACATTATAAATACATTAGGTCCACTTCTCACTAAAATACAATGTTTTAACATTTTATCTTTTAGTGAGAAGTGGATCCCAATGCATTTATAATGTATATTTGGGATAAAAACTCATGTATGTGTAATCATCCTTGAAATGTTAAGATCGCTTGACTCCAACATTCTGGAGTTAATGGAACTAGTAATTTACACGTGCGATGCACGTTTTAATAAATATATAATTTTTTTAAAGTAAAAACTTAGACGGCAGGACGAAGAAAGGGTGCGTGGGTTTTGAGAAAGAGGGAGAGGAACAGTCATCTTGTTTTTTGAGAGAGAGATGGAGTTTGTATGGATAGTTTACATGTTTGATGGGTTTATATAAAGAATATTGGTTGTACGCGCGTTGAACGGGTTGGTAGATTGATAAATTACACTAAGACATTTTCCCATTATAGTAGAAGAAGAGAAGAGATGTGTGGAGTCCAATTTATTTTGTTTTGTGAGCCAAAGTTTAAGGAATTTTTTACCAAATTATCCCACTTTGTAAAAGTATGTACCAAACTGTCCCTGTTTGAAAGTTAAATACCAAAAAGTTCGTATCGCTAACGGATATAACGCGCCTGATAAAAATCTGCACGCTAACTTAGTAGCATGTGTTAGGGGCTACTATTTTTTCCCTCAAGTAAGAGTGTGCAAAAAAAATCTCATGTATAGACTCGCTAACTTCGTTAGTGCACCCATTTAATCCAGGCGCGCTAACTGAGATAGCGATTGTAGATTGGTTTAATTTTAAAACACATGTTGGAGAAAAAAATGATGAAAAATATCAAGTATAGACTCGCTATCTCCGTTACCACACTCGCTAACGGAGATAGCGAGTGAATTGGCTTGCAGGAAAAAAATCATTGAGTTTAGACACACTATCTCAGTTAGCTTGTGTTTATATCATACTCGCTAATTGAGATAACATGTTTTGGGAGAGAAGTAGGATGGGAGTGCGACAAAGAGTGTGATTTAAGTGAAATCCAATCGACACTTGCTATCTCAGTTACCGCGTCTGGTTTGAATAAGCGCTAATAGAGATTGCGAGTCTATACTTGAGAATTTTCACTCAAACTTGAGGGTGAAAGTAGTGCACCCTAACACATGCAGACTGAATTAGCGTGCAGATTTTTATCAGGCGCGTTATCTCAGTTAGTGACATGAACTATTTGGTATTTAACTTTGAAACAGGGACAGTATACATACTGGGATAGTTCGGTAAAAAATTCAAGTTTAAGTGCATATTGCCCACTAAGCATTTTCTTTATATAATAAAAAAATTATGACGACTCAAAAATAATCATTTAAACTTTTATTTCAATAAACTCCTTACAGTTGAAATTCTTAATAAAAGGAATCTAGCATGGGGACAATTATGCCCCCTGTGCGCTTCCTCCTCTGAGAATGTCAACCACCTTTTTATTGAATGCGATTTCTCTCGATCACTCTGGAAAATACCCGTTCTAGCCTGGGAAATGGCTGACCTTCCGGTCAACATGGTCGACTGCTGGACGAAGCGCCCTCCGTCCTTAGCGCTTCACAAGTCATGGTTCCTTTCCTTTCAGATAATTATTTGGATAATCTGGAGGGAAAGGAATCACAGATTATTCCGTCAAAATCTCTCCCCCCCTCGTATGTTATTTGACGAATTTTTGTTCTTATTCAAATTTTGGTCGTCTACTCTTAAGGATAGTTCTAGAGACGCCCTGAAATTCGAGAGATTGGAAAAAGCTACCCATTGTCTTATTAGACTCAACGCTTTCTAACTCTCTCTGTACATCATTGATGGATGTTTGCACGTTCTTATTATATTTTTATTTTCTCTTTTCCTCTCATATTACTCTGCTTTTGTCTACTTTTTGCTACCCTGCTAGCTCTAATTGTTGTTTTCGACTATTTTAACTTGATGCTCCTGGGTGTTTGTGCTCGCAGGGTTAAAGGGTAGGGTTTCCTACTCTTATTATATTTTTTGGCAGCAGTTATAATCTGCTTATGGTCAAGCTCAACTCTGGAGCTTTTGGCATGTTGCTCGGTGCTACTTTGTGTTTTGGCTTAATCTTCATCCTGCTCCTGTTAGCTCTACTACCCTTCAGGTCTCTACTCTGGATTTTAATCGGATCCTTCTGAGCGCAGCTTTATATTGATCTCTTTGGTGCAGCTCTCTATATAATTCTCCCAGACTTTTGTTTTATTGTGAATATGTTCATATCTGGTATTGTATTTTGCAGACCTTGGTGGTATCTGTGGTCTGTTTTTCTTTGGTTTGGGTGTAGTGGGGCTGGATGTTGGATTTCGAAGTTGATTATATATCTTAGCTGTGTTCTTCTTATGCATGATTATCTCCTTTTCAGTATATTATCTTGCTTGCATTGATGAGTCTCTCTGACTGGGCTCATTGTGATCGTTCTCGATGCCGCTTTTGTCTGGCTATCTGTTTCTTTTTTTCACTATTTGTAGCGGAGTGATTTGGTTTCGTTTGTTATATTTGTTTGAGCATTGTGTTCTGCTTTACCTGGAAGGAATTGGTACCCTGATAGGCTTTCCCTATTGCGACGCTTCCCAGTTTGGGTAGCGGTGTTCCTCCAGCGTTTTCAGGGTTTGTTATCGACGAGTGGGCTTCGTTTCTTCGCCGTTCCGCACCGTTGTTGTGCTGCCCTCCCCTTCAGTGTGAGGAGGCTCGCCTGCTGAAGCTTCCACCGGCATCCTATCCTTTGTTTGTTTGCGTTGGCTGTCTTCAGCGCTTGGCTTCTCCTCATCTATCGAGTGTGTTATTGTATCTGTTTATTGCTTTATTATCTATTCTATTTGTATCTTGTTTGAGGTGTATTGATTGTTCATTTGGGTGTTTGTTTTACATCTTGTAAGACCCTCTTATTGTAATATTGTTATTATTAATGCATGGCTGGAGTCTGTTGACTCTATCCGTTTCATCAAAAAACCTTTTATTTCAATTTCGTGTGATTTATTACTAGCCAAAATTTCAGTGTACAGCAATAGACAATATTTGAAATTTTGGCCAACTGAGCTCATTCACCCCCTCAAAATATAGTCACAACTTCAGATTCGTAATTATTTGGAAAATTGCATAAACATGTGTTATAATCATTCATAACTATATAAAAAACTATAATAAAAATTATATAAATCATAAAAATGAATTGCATTGTCAACTATAAATAGACCAGTACTAATTATGATGATATCTTCATGTATTTAGTATAGAATACGATGGCATTTTTTTTTTTTTTTGATCGATCAGATAGAGTCTTGCGACTCCAGCCATCAACAAAAAATATATTAATAAGAACATAATCGTATAATTTTACAAGATGTAAAATGAAACATACCGAAGACACCCCATATTAAACACACAACCCCTAGCAGGCAATCATACAAGGATTACAAACGTCGACAATGAACAAAAGAAATGCCGGGAGAACAGGACGCAGCAGGAACCCATAGGTGACAATCCCAGTTGGCCGCAAGGATTGCCAAGTAACTGGAAGGGGGAGGGAGTTCGAGTGCATCACTGGCTTCTGGTCGTAGAAATGTGGGACCCAAACACGTCCGAAGAGATAGCCTGCTGCGTTGAAAACACCGGTGGAGCGGAGCCGCCCGAAGGAACACCCATCACTATGAGCACTCAGCACACTAAACAGCCTCCAAACCGGTACAATCGACAAGGGGAGGGCAAGCAACCGGGGTTGAACCCACCCTACTGATACGAGCACGCCTATGATTGACATCAGCTAAGCGTGGAAGCAGGTAGAGCTCGAAAAGGGGTCAGGAGACCCAAATGCGCTCTAAAGATGAAAGCGGACAAAACAACCGCACCACCAAGGGGGAGCTCATACTGCCCCAACCATAAAAGATCGAACCAGATCACCGCAAGCACCGTTCACTAAAAACAAAGATAAGGGCCAGAGGCCGAAGCCATTCATCCCAAAAACGACCTGAAGCCATTCATCAAAAAAACGACCTGAAGCCAACAACACTTAAGATGCTACAATTTAGATCAATATGCACCGATCACCCTCAAGCAGCTGCTCAGCTGCAAAAAACCCCAGGAACCAAAAAAAGAATTGTGATAAGGGGTCGAAATCATAAAGGAAGAAGAAAGCATAATAAAGGCCTGTGGAAAGATAAGAGAAAATAGCACTAATAACTTCAATTACAAACCGGAAGAGATAACAAATAAAAAGCGCTAACATCAAGTAGCGAAAGTAGCTTCCAGTGCCAACATCTTAAAGGCATAATCTGTAGCGCCCCGAATTTCTAATATGATATCTTAGAAAATACGTGACACAATCCCAGCATCAACTTCAATGTAACATTAAACACAACCAACTCCACTAAAATTTTCAACTTTTATTACAACTTTTACAAAGCACAGCGGAATTCTAAACATCTCAACTCATAATTTTCTTTTCATTTACAACACAAAACTATCTCAAATCTGCTTTTACAATTTACACAAAACTCTTTCAAATCAATTTATCTCAAAAACTATCTCAAGCATCCCACCTCCGACTCAAAGCAACAACCTGCAACACATGAGGCTAGAGATGATCCCTAACCCCCAAAACTAAAGGGGTCAGCCATAAATGGTGTGAGTGACATAAAACGACAACAACATAAATGAACATTAATCATGAATCCTTAAGCAACAGGTAGTAAACATGAATACATAAAATACGAAGTAGCAAGGAAAAGTAAACCACAAGTGAGACTAAACCAAGTGTCAAGTGTAGAAAACAGGAAATCCACATGCATAAAACCAAGTCAAGAAAACACAAATTCTATATGCGGACTCTCTAATGCGTACTTGTCGAAGTCTATGCATCCCATTCTACATAGGTTCGGTGCAAGCCCTTAACGTCTCCACATCATAGGGTTCAATCCCCCGCTATGCAACTTATCCTATCACGATGACTACTACGAGATAAAAATAAGCTGTGAGTAGTAGCCTATGCCCGATAATTCCGGAGATCAATCCCACACCACAAGTAAATACCGTGATAATTCCGGAGATATATCCCACACCACAAGTAATCTACCGTGATAATTCCGGAGATTAAATCCCACACCGAAATATTAACACATCATCACACGAATACCACATATGCGTCGCCTCGACTCCGATAATTCCGGAGATCAATCCCACACCGAAAGCAACTACTTGGATAATTCCAGAGATATATCTCACACCCAAAGTAAAATACTTGGATAATTCCAGAGATAGATCCCACACCCAAAGTAAGATACTTCGATAATTCCGGAGATTAAATCCCACACTGAAAGCCATACTGAGGTACTTGACTCATGTTCCCGTTCATCATATCACCACTAGTGCCTGTCCTTATTACTTTTGGGTTATTCAATTACTCAACGAATCTCCTAGAGTGGTGTACCCTACCGGACTTAACTCAAAACTGAATAACTGAAATGCCTCAGCAGGCATCAACAAAATAACTCAACACCGGTATACTAGGGTCACACACGCCTCTAGAGACTCAAACTCAAAGGTCTAAATCAGCTTTCCACTAAACAAAATAGCTCAACTGAATATCTCAAAATCATATGTTTAACTGAATATCAAGTATAGGCTAAAATATCTGAAGACTAATCATTGAAAGAATACTCAAGTTATGAAAACTCATCAGTACCAGTCGACTTATACTGTGGTAAGTCGACTGTCCAGAGGAAAAATATCCATGATTTTAAGAAATTAGACACTACAAAAGATACTCGATTTACCGGCGAATATTCCCCGGCATTTTACTAGTAGCGCCGGGGTAGGGAGCGAATAGGAATGAGGCGCTAGATGGGATGGTTATACACCGGCGGTCGCTTTAAAATGCCGGTCAATCCGCGTATTCACCGGCATTTTATTTAAAAATGCCAGTAAAGTGTATTATTCACTGGCATTTTAATAATAAACGCCGGTGAATATATCGACACATTCACCGGCGTGTCTAATTGAAACGCCGGTGAATAAGCTGCGATAAATCCAATCTACCCTAACCTTTCGCTCGCCATTTTCCCAAACCCCAAAAAAATAAAAAAAAAGGGGGCGCCATTTTCTGCGCGTTTGCCTCCGCCGCTTCGTCCTCTTCGACAGCCTTCAACCTTTCGTCATCGTCCCTTCTTCCCTTCGTTATTTTCGATTTCCCTCCTCCCTCTCTCAATTTGGAGGGGAATCGGCGATCGGAAACCACCGTGTCGCCCCGCTCTCTCTCTATCTCCTCCCCCCCGCGCTCGTCGCCCCGCTCTCTCTCTCTCTCTCTTCGGTATCATCTCTTGATTTCCCTTATTTTTGAAACTTAGCATGTTTTTTCTGATAGATGCATCTTGATTTCCTTAACATGAATGGTTTAGTTGGGATGAAGAATTAATAGAAAAATATATGCTTAGGTACTGGAAATTTTCAAAAAAGAAGCTGATTTCATGCATCTGATTGTTATCTTGGCATGTTTTTTTAACCAAAATGGGTTCACTGTGAACTGAGGATGCTATAGCTACGTATGCCAAAATCCTCCGGAAATGCACAACAATTGGGTTTTAGATTTAGTTGGGCTAAAGAATTAGTAGAGCAACATATATGCTCAGATAATAGAAATTTTCATTTCAAGATACTGTTAAAGTAACCTGTTTGCCCTCTTTGGCATGATTTTTTAACCAAAAATGGGTTCACTTCCAAACTGAGTATGCTGCTAGAATTTTCATCTTCTTTTACTGTTAATGAAGCTTATTTCATGCATCTGATTGTCTTCTTGGCATGTTTTTTTGACCAAAATGGGTTCACTGTGAACTGAGGATGCTATAGCTACGTATGCCAAAATCCTCCGGATATGCACAGCAATTGGGTTTTAGATTTAGTTGGGCTCAAGAATTAGTAGAGCAACATATAAGCTCAGATAATGGAAATTTTCATTTCAAGATACTGTTAAAGTAACCTGTTTGCCATCTTTGGCATGATTTTTTAACCAAAAATGGGTTCACTTCCAAACTGAGTATGCTGCTAGAATTTCCATCTTCTTTTACTGTTAATGAAGCTTATTTCATGCATCTGATTGTCTTCTTGGCATGTTTTTTTGACCAAAATGGGTTCACTGTGAACTGAGGATGCTATAGCTACGTATGCCAAAATCCTCCGGATATGCACAGCAATTGGGTTTTAGATTTAGTTGGGCTCAAGAATTAGTAGAGTAACATATAAGCTCAGATAATGGAAATTTTCATTTCAAGATACTGTTAAAGTAACCTGTTTGCCCTCTTTGGCATGATTTTTTAACCAAAAATGGGTTCACTTCCAAACTAAGTATGCTGCTAGAATTTTCATGTTCTTTTACTGTTAAAGAAGCTGATTTCATGCATCTGATTGTCATCTTGGCATGTTTTTTTAACCAAAATGGGTTCACTGTGAACTGAGGATGCTATAGCTACGTATGCCAAAATCCTCCGGAAATGCACAACAATTGGGTTTTAGATTTAGTTGGGCTAAAGAATTAGTAGAGCAACATATATGCTCAGATAATGGAAATTTTCATTTCAAGATACTGTTAAAGTAACCTATTTGCCCTCTTTGGCATGATTTTTTAACCAAAAATGGGTTCACTTCCAAACTGAGTATGCTGCTAGAATTTTCATCTTCTTTTACTGTTAATGAAGCTTATTTCATGCATCTGATTGTCTTCTTGGCATGTTTTTTTGACCAAAATGGGTTCACTGTGAACTGAGGATGCTATAGCTACGTATGCCAAAATCCTCTGGATATGTACAGCAATTGGGTTTTAGATTTAGTTGGGCTCAAGAATTAGTAGAGCAACATATAAGCTCAGATAATGGAAATTTTCATTTCAAGATACTGTTAAAGTAACCTGTTTGCCATCTTTGGCATGATTTTTTAACCAAAAATGGGTTCACTTCCAAACTGAGTATGCTGCTAGAATTTTCATCTTCCTTTACTGTTAATGAAGCTTATTTCATGCATCTGATTGTCTTCTTGGCATTTTTTTGACCAAAATGGGTTCACTGTGAACTGAGGATGCTATAGCTACGTATGCCAAAATCCTCCGGATATGCACAGCAATTGGATTTTAGATTTAGTTGGGCTCAAGAATTAGTAGAGCAACATATAAGCTCAGATAATGGAAATTTTCATTTCAAGATACTGTTAAAGTAACCTGTTTGCCCTCTTTGGCATGATTTTTTAACCAAAAATGGGTTCACTTCCAAACTAAGTATGCTGCTAGAATTTTCATGTTCTTTTACTGTTAAAGAAGCTGATTTCATGCATCTGATTGTCATCTTGGCATGTTTTTTTAACCAAAATGGGTTCACTGTGAACTGAGGATGCTATAGCTACGTATGCCAAAATCCTCCGGATATGCACAACAATTTAATACACCGATTTAATTATCTTCCTATTTTTTTCTGCTTGGTGTTATTTACATTAAACTATGCTTAGTGTCATTTGAACCAAACTATCATTGTAATTTAATTTGTTGCAAATCTCATTTTTTAAATTTTTTTATAATTATGTTGGTTTGTTAATCCTACTAAAGTACAAATTTTATGATAGTTATTATAAACATGTTATTAATTAAATTTGCATATCTAAGGACGTTATTGAATCCTTGACAGGTACAACATGCCGAGGCGTGGAAAGAGGATAAATATAAATGATGGCAACGAGAGCCATGGGGATGAGCAACCACTACATAATAGTGGCAGTCAAACAGATGAGGGTGAGGGTAGCACGCCGCCCACTGTCAAAAAACATCGTGGGCGAACTAAGATGACGAATATTTGGAGGCTTCAGAATGACGAAAGGATCGTGGTAGAGGTAAACGGTGTCGGGCAACCGGTTGGCGATAACGCCAGCAAATTTTCTTCCTTTATTGGGGTTATAGCAAGGAACCCCCGGATACTTCCTTTGTCATACGAGAGTTGGCCGAAGGTGCCAACCACGACAAAGGCCACTGCTATTACGACAATCAAGGTATTTCTCATCTAAAATAAATAATTGGTCGGTGCAAATATATAATTGAAATATGTATTTTTAGTGATGGGTAATAAATTTTGCAGCAATACTTCTCGTTCGCCGACTCCCTTACGCCTTGGGTTGAAAAGTCACTCTCCAAAAAGTGGAGGGACTACAAGAGTGACTTGAAGGCGAAGTTTTATGATAAAGACCTTTCAGAGGAGGAGAATGCAATGAATGTGCCAGAAAATGTGGAGCCTTCAGATTGGCAATTTCTTGTGCACTACTGGAGTTCGGCGATCGGTCAGGTATTTACATTAAAGGCACAAAAATCTAATGAGTATGTGGTTGTATGGCTACTGTAATGAATTTTTCTGCTAACTTCATTGTGGCATGTACAGAAAAGGGCGGAGGTGGGAGTTGCCAGTCGGTCAAAGCAGCTAGTGTTGCACACCGCTGGTACACAGAGCTTCGCTCTGGTTCGGGAAGAATCGGTAGGCGCAATCGTATTGAAGATTTTTTACTTACAGTTATATGTTTATAACCATTTCATCTTACTAATATATAGGCAGAAGATTTGGGGGGTCCTACGGAGTTTGGCGACATTGACTTTTTCGATGCCACCCACAAATCGAAGGATGGGACGTATGCGAGCCCTGAGGAAGCACGGATTTATGTAATTTGTGAACTAATATCTAATGAGTAGTCGAAATCTCATCTGCTTTTAACTCTGATTGTTATGTCCTTTTACAGACTAACGCTCAGAAAAGGTATGATAAAGTCTCTTCCGCTTTAGATTCTGACCCTACGGCGGCACGCACAGATTGGCGTACCCGGCAGAGAGTTGCCTTGACCGTGGTTAGGGGAAAGGAGAGGCATGGACGTGTCCGTGGTATGGGGCTAGAACCAACCCCCTCGCAGCTATTCGGACGGAGTGAATCTAGTTCAAGTGCCAATCAGGACGAGGAGATGACTTCATTAAAGGCACAAATTGCACTCCTACAAGAACAAATGGCCAATTTAATAGGGCAGCAATCCCAAGTCCCACCCTCGGTAAGTATTTAGATTGGTATTTTTAAAGAGATTATGGTCTTGAATGCATGAAAGACACGTACTAGTATTTGTGAGTCTGCATTGTGGCTGTCGTCTATAAGCATTTTGTCTATGTTTCTTAAGTGGGCTGTGATTAGAAAGAAAGAGCTGGAGTGGAGATCTGGAAACCCATATAGAGACATCTCGTTTATTATAATCTATACTTATTGTTGGACCAGCTCCCTCTTGCTGTTGTTGCTGATGTCTCTTTGTGTGCGTGTGTTGAAGAGAATGAAGGGATGAGAGAGAGATGAGGAAAATGCCGCTATGTTAGACTGGTGTATCCTCATTCTCTACCATCCCTCTTTCTGGCTCCATATATGGCTTATATATTAAATTGGTTTTCTTCCACGATGACAGTCCGTAATACTATACTTGATATGAGCCCTGTTCATAGCTGCACCCTATTGCATACTCACAAACAACTAATACGTGTCGTTCATGCATTGTATGACCAACCCCACTTTGGCACATAACATGCTTAGATGACATTGTATGACCTGCAAATAAGGTTTGTTCAGCCGTGTTGTTGTACTGATTTGGAGGATTTTGGTATGCTAGCAGCATACTTAGTTTCACAGTGAACCCATTTTTTGTTAAAAAATCATGCCAAAGATGGCAAACAGGTTCTCTAACAGTATCTGAGCTTATATGTTGCTCTACCAATTCTTTAGCCCAACTAAATCTAAAACCCAATTGTTGTGCATTTCCGGAGGATTTTGGCATACGTACCTATAGCATCCTCAGTTCACAGTGAACCCATTTTGGTAAAAAAAACATGCCAAGATGACAATCAGATGCATGAGATAAGCTTCATTAACAGTAAAAGAAGATGAGGATGGCAATCATACCAAAGATGGCAATCAGGTTACTTTAACAGTATCTTAAAATGAAAATTTCCATTATCTGAGCATATATGTTTCTTTAACAGTGACTGTGAATAATTGTTCTTAATTGGGCTGTGATTAGAAAGAGACGAGTTGGAGTGGAGATCTGGAAACCCATATAGAGACATCTTGTTCATAATAATTTATTATTATTGTTGTTCTTGTCGATCTTGCTGTTGTTGCTGATGTCTCTATGTGTTCGTGTGCTGAAGGGAAAGAAGGGACGAGAGAGAGATGAGGAAAATGCCACTATGTTAGCCTGGTGTATCCTCATTCTCTACCATTCCTCTTTGAGGCCTTCTATATTTGGTTTCCTTCCACGAAGACAATTCCTTAAAACTACACTTGATATGAGCCCTATTCGTCATTTTCGATTTCCCTCCTCCGCGCTTTCTCTCTCTCTCTCTTCGGTATCATCTCTTGATTTCCCTTATTTTTCAAACTTAGCATGTTTTTTCAGATAGATGCATCTTGATTTCCTTAACATGAATGGTTTAGTTGGGATGAAGAATTAATAGAAAAATCTATGCTTAGATACTGAAAATTTTCATGTTCTTTTACTGTTAATGAAGCTGATTTCATGCATCTGATTGTCTTCTTGGCATGCTTTTTTGACCAAAATGGGTTCACTGTGAACTGAGGATGCTATAGGTACGTATGCCAAAATCCTCCGGATATGCACAACAATTGGGTTTTAGATTTAGTTGGGCTAAAGAATTGGCTCAGATAACGGAAATTTTCATTTTAAGATACTGTTAAAGTAACCTGCAGATTGCCATCTTTGGCATGATTTTTTAACCAAAAATGGGTTCACTTCCAAACTAAGTATGCTGCTAGCATAGGCCTCATCTTCTTTCACTGTTAATGAAGCTGATTTCATGCATCTGATTATCTTCTTGGCATGTTTTTTTGATATTAAATGGGTTCACTGTGAACTGAGGATGGTATAGCTGTATGCCAAAATCCTCCGGATATGCACAACAATTGGGTTTTAGATTTAGTTGGGCTCAAGAATTCGTCGAGCAACATATAAGCTCAGATAATGGAAATTTTCATTTTAAGGTACTGTTAAAGTAACCTGTTTGCCATCTTTGGCATGATTTTTTAACCAAAAATGGGTTCACTTCCAAACTGAGTATGCTGCTAGCATAGGCCTCATCTTCTTTCACTGTTAATGAAGCTGATTTCATGCATCTGATTGTCTTCTTGGCATGTTTTTTTGACCCAATGGGTTCACTGTGAACTGAGGATGCTATAGCTACGTATGCCAAAATCCTCCGGATATGCACAACAATTGGGTTTTAGATTTAGTTGGGCTCAAGAGTTAGTAGAGCAACATATAAGCTCAGATAATGGAAATTTTCATTTTAAGGAACTGTTAAAGTAATCTGATTGCCATCTTTGGCATGATTTTTTAACCAAAAATGGGTTCACTTCCAAACTGAGTATGCTGCTAGCATCCCCATCTTCTTTCACTATTAATGAAGCTGATTTCATGCATCTGATTGTCTTCTTGGCATGTTTTTTTGACCCAAATGGGTTCACTGTGAACTGAGGATGCTATAGCTACGTATGCCAAAATCCTCCGGATATGCACAACAATTGGGTTTTAGATTTAGTTGGGCTAAAGAATTCGTAAAGCAACATATAAGCTCAGATAATGAAAATTTTCATTTCAAGATACTATTAAAGTAACCTGATTGCCATCTTTGGCATGATTTTTTAACCAAAAATGGGTTCACTTCCAAACTCAGTATGCTGCTAGCATCCCCATCTTCTTTCACTACTAATGAAGCTGATTTCATGCATCTGATTGTCTTCTTGGCATGTTTTTTTGACCCAAATGGGTTCACTGTGAACTGAGGATGCTAGAGGTACGTATGCCAAAATCCTCCGGATATGCACAACAATTGGGTTTTAGATTTAGTTGGGCTAAAGAATTGGTAGAGCAACATATAAGATCAGATAATGGAAATTTTCATTTTAAGGTACTGTTAAAGTAACCTAATTGCCATCTTTGGCATGATTTTTTAACCAAAAATGGGTTCACTTCCAAACTCAGTATGCTGCTAGCATCCCCATCTTCTTTCACTGCTAATGAAGCTGATTTCATGCATCTGATTGTCTTCTTGGCATGTTTTTTGGACCCAAATGGGTTCACTGTGAACTGAGGATGCTATAGGTACGTATGCCAAAATCCTCCGGATATGCACAACAATTGGGTTTTAGATTTAGTTGGGCTAAAGAATTGGTAGAGCAACATATAAGCTCAGATAATGGAAATTTTCATTTTAAGGTACTGTTAAAGTAACCTGTTTGCCATCTTTGGCATGATTTTTTAACCAAAAATGGGTTCACTTCCAAACTGAGTATGCTGCACGCATCCCCATCTTCTTTTACTGCTAATGAAGCTTATTTCATTAAGATTCAGGATGGCAAATTTTGATTGGGCTGTGATTGGATTGTTCAGTGGCTGTTGTCTATGTTCTTAATTGGGCTGTGATTAGAACGAGAGGGCTCGAGTGGAGATCTGGAAACCCATATAGAGACATCTTGTTCATAATAATTTATTATTTTTGTTGTTCTTGTCGCTCTTGCTGTTGTTGCTGATGTCTCTTTATGTTCGTGTACTGAAGGGAAACAAGGGATGAGAGATAGAGGAGAAAAATGCCACTATGTTAGCCTGGTGTATCCAAAGTCTCTACCATTCTTCTTTCTGTTTCCATTTCTGGCTTCTATATTTGGTTTCCTTCCACGATGACAGTTCCCTAAAAATACACTTGATATGAGCCCTATCTTATTTTTCTTATTTTTCTTATATTTGGTTTCCGTCCACGATGACAGTTTCATGGATTGTCTGAACAATCCATGAAAGACATGCTTAGATACTGAATTTTCATTTGTTTTATTATTTTAGATAGTGGATATTCCCAATCAGAGGAGAATATAAAGTTTTCAAGTTAGATACTGAATTTTCATTTGTTTTGTTATTTTAGATATATTTAAAAACAAAATTAAGTACTAGATTTTTAGCATTGCAATGTAATTATTTTACCTCTCTATATATCATTAACAATTCCATTTGCAATTGGCACTTTGATCTTATAATTTAAGATACAGTTAGATTTTTTTGCAAGTTCAAAAAATATGTATATTCTGTATTGTGGTCTACTGTTGAATTAAACTATTGTTTTTTTTTCACAGAGCGGTCGCCCAGATGAAGAAAATTCTGATGATCAGAACTGAAGCTCCTCGAGGGGTATGAATCCGTGGTCCTCCTTGCTGTTCTTGTGTCCTTGCTGTATGATTGTTGTTCTTATGTCCTCCTTGCTGTTATGTCAGACTGTTTTTTTTATGAGAGTTATGTCAGACTGTTAAATTGGGATATTTGAGATATTTGTCA
The DNA here is from genome assembly GCA_017893485.1 of Hemerocallis citrina. NCBI lineage: Eukaryota > Viridiplantae > Streptophyta > Magnoliopsida > Asparagales > Asphodelaceae > Hemerocallis > Hemerocallis citrina. The sequence goes on from CM030358.1 coordinate 255,765,827, forward strand.
GACTGGTTTGTTGAGATATTTGTGATGTTCGTCGCTATATTAATTTGTTAATTATGACACTGTTAATTTTGCGGTGAATTTTGTTGTGATTATAACACTGTTAATTATGACACTGTTAATTAGTTTGTTGAGATATTTGGGATATGACACGTGTGAAACTTTATTATTCTTGTGTTTGGTTGTGATTTGCACATTAATATGCAACGAAATTGGTTGAATCAGATGTGAATTTGTTTACAGGTTTTGTAAATGAAACTGCGAATTGAAATCGAACAGAAAAGCGGAGAACGGAGAGCAAACGGGCATAGCTAGACCGGCATTTTATAAAACGCCGGTCTATCTAATGAATTAGTTGCAGTGTGCGATATACCGGTGTTCACACAAATGCCGGTATATGCCGTTAGCTGTAACGGTACCAAGAAACACCGGCGTGTTATAAAACGCCGGTGAACCTAACTATACCGGCGTTTTTGATCACGCCGGTGCTTGTAAGTAGAGAAAATCGGATACTCATAAACGTACATACACCGGCGGTCGTCGACCACCGGTATACGTTCATTCCACACCGGCGTTTCTATAAACGCCGGTGAATTGATAAACACCGGTGGTTTACGACCGCCGGTGAATGTATATTGGGGGTAAAAGAACGGCACTCAGAGACCCCCATACACCGGCGTTTTCTGGCCGCCGGTGTAGTTGTCACATTTACCGGCGTCCACTAAAACCGCCGGTGTAGACCCCTTCCTTTCTGCGATGCTCGCTTCGGCGGCATTTGGACCGGCGCTGTTATAAACGCCGGTGAAAGTTTCACCGGCGTAAAAAAATGCCGGTAAAGACGTAAAAAAACGCCGGGAAATCGAGTTTCTTTTGTAGTGAGACTAAGTAACATAAGTCGACATGAAAAACCATCAGTCGACTTACCCGAGACAAATTCCAATAATTTTCACGAAAACATTCTAAGTATAACAAGTCGACTTAAGGAAGTCATAGGTCGACTGTCCAGAAAGAAACTGTAGTGACTTACGAAATAAATTTTCAGTAAACCAGTCGACTGAATAATGGTTTAAGTCAACTGTCCAGAACGGGTTTTCAAAAGAACTAGACACAACAGTAGGATCGTACCAGTCGCCTGAAAAGTAGACCAGTCGACTGTCGGCCTACAGTTCACATAATTTAGGTCTGAATACAAAATCAAAATTGGAGTTTTTCTAAAGATTCAATGTTTATGAAAATAGTTCGTATTCAGGCAAAATGACAAATCTCAACAAATCCTCATTATGGATATATTATTCAAAACATCAAATATGTCAAAACTCAAGTTCTCATGTTCTAGATCACTAATCCTTTCATTAGGGTTTCGCAAGACTAAATTTCTTTCATAAATCTGAATCAAAATCTGATTTACAATGTATAAGATCCAGGCGTTCACCATCCGATCATAACCATACTCAAATCTTAAACTTGTCTTTAGCAATACGATTTTATAAACAAAGATCTACTAATCATTCGTAGATTTCACAACATGGTATAAACAACAATCATTATTCACATGGATCATACCACAATACAAGATCTATATCATTCACAACATCAATCAACAATTTTGCCACTCGCATACATGGATCAACCATAATACAAATTTATATCATTCACAAACAAAACAAAATACACCATGTCACTCACATGAATCAAACAATAAAACAAATTTTATATCACTCACCTTGAATTGAGAAGATTCAACGAAAAAGTCTTCCTTTTGCTAGATCCAAAAACTCCTTTCTCCACCAAAACGAATCTCTAAAATCTGTATATTCTCAGCAAATGACGGCTGGAAAAATCCCTTAAATATCCGGGATAAAGTGTTTAGGGTTTTACCCCACTTTTGCAAAATAATCCTTTCTAAAAGACAACTTCACATATATAGGTATAGTCTTGGAAATTCAATCAAAATTCATTTAAATTAGGATTTAAAGGAAAATATAATTCTAAATCTCAATCAATACTGTTCAAAACGTCCAGAATATATATTTTTACATTTTAACCCTTAAAAATGTCAAATTTGCAAAAATGTCATTCTTTTCTCAAAAATTTGCAAATAGTTCCAATTAATTTCAGAAAAATCTGGAAAAATACTAAATAAATCCCAAATATTAAATAATAATTTTTCATGAAGAAAACTAAACTTTTCAAACTTTTCATAAAAGTATTTGCACGTGTTTTGCACGTGTAAAAAGATAAATTTTTCTGAAAATATTTATTAAATTCTCCAAAAATCAATTTAAATTCATTTTCAAATATAAAAATAATATTTGAAAATGCGGGGTTCTACATAATCCACAGATGCCTCAGAGAAACTAAAGAGTGTAAGTAAGAACAAAACTAAGGAAACATAGCCACCACATTAAAAGACAACAGCCACCCTTGTAATCAGAAGGACCATACAAAATAATGTTGAGTAAGGGGGATAGGAGAAGAAGATAAGTTCCCAACCGAGCTCAAAAAACAGCACCTCCAAAAGATAGTAGTAGAAGCTATATCTCAAAAACACCAGGGTACCATCGTCTCCCTATGGGGGGGCACAGTCCTGCAATGAAGAGAAAGAGAAGGAAAAAGGAAAAAAAAAAAAACAACAGGGTAAGAACTAAAATAGTTAAAAATGCGGAATTAAGGCTTGAAGATTGCTAAGACAACAATAAGAGTCATCTAATCTTTGATAAGCAAGAGGGTTAATGGCTCTAGAGTTCGGACCCAAGGCCCAAAGCTTAAACAGGAATAAGAAGTTATCTATGAGCGCCGATATAGGAGAACACCGATGTTGGAACAACCTCTTGTTCCTTTCCTTCCAAATTACCCAAACGATAATTTGAAGTGATAAGATCCACGCACTTTGAAAAGAGGCAATCGACGTTTTAAAGGACCAACAGGAGGCTAAAGAAGGGGGGAGCGAGCCATTGTCCCACGCCAGAGTGCAAATCTTCCATAACGGGATAATTATCGGGTATAGAACAAAGAGATGATTAACCTTTTCCGTGTGACGTGCACAGAAAGGGCAAAGCTGCCCCCACGCTAAGTTCCTTTTGTTTAGATTTTCAACAGTTAGTAATTTGTTGTAGAACGCAAGCCACGAGGTGATTTTCACCTTGAGGGGCGCGCAAGAGTCCCAAACAAAACTCGCAGTCGGCGATTGGATGCCCCGAGAGTTAAGAAAGACGTAAAAGGATTTTACAGAAAAAATACCGGAGGCAGACCAACGCCAAGCAATCCCCTCAGCCGGCTTCCACTCAAAGTTGTTGAGGGTTGAGATGAGATCATTGAAATCATTAACAAGAGAGGGGGGAAGATCAATCGCGAAGGGAATCACCCACTGCCTATGGTCTCCTATCATGGTGAAAGAATCTGCAACCGAAGCTGACGGGTAGACCGCCAGTTGAAATAATGAGGGAAATGCGGAGGAGAGAGTGATGTTACCGATCCAAAGGTCAGACCAAAGTCTAGCTCTGGACCCGTCCGCGCAGTTACGGGAAATACTGCAACGAAAGGCCGGGGCAGCCTTCCAAACACCTTTCCAGAAAGGGGAGGCACGACGATGAACTGTAAAGGGGAATTCCCACCAAGAGCTGGTGTGTGATAGATAATCCTTAATACACTGAATCCAAGGAAGGTGGTTGAGTTGATGAATTCTCCACAACCATTTACCCAAGAGGGCAAGGTTGTGGTCCCTGAGATCCAGTACACCAAGGCCTCCTTCCGCTGTGGAAGTACAAACCATTTTCCAATGGCAAAGGTGGGAGCCCAGTTTAAGAGAAGGGAAACCAGACCAGAAAAAGTTACTTCTGATTTGGTCTATCCTCTTGATAACCCAGGAGGGAATAAAGTAAAAAGACATCAAGTAATGTGGCATGGCCGATAACACTGAATTAATGAGGATCAATCTGCCACCTCGGGAAAGACACTTTCCAGCCCAAACATTGAGCCTGGCTTCCACTCTGTCAATAAGTGGGAACCAGTCCGCTCTATGTAGTTTGCCCCAACAAAGGGGAATGCCTAAGTAAGATATCGGAAAAGAAGCAATAGGGCAGTTAAAGAAATTGGAGACCTCGAGCTGACGGTTGGGTTCACCTCCCAACCAGAGAACGGAGGATTTTTGGAAATTGATAGAAAGACCTGAGGCCAACTCGAAGCAGTAGAGAAGAAGTTTAAGATTACGCATGGAATGGGTGTTAGGTTTAGTGAAAATAATAGTGTCGTCTGCGTATTGCAGGTTAAGCACTCCCTCGAAGGAGGGAGAGTGACCGAGACCCTCGATCAATTGCGAGTTCCAAGCATGCTTAAGAAGCTTGCTAAAAACATCGGCTACTAGGGAAAAAAGAAGAGAGGATAGGGGGTCTCCTTGACGTAGGCCCCGTTTAATTTTGAACTTGTGACCTTCCGAACCATTGAGAAAGATCGAGGAAGTACCAGAGTACAAGCTGGATTTAATCCAGGCGATCTATTTGGGACCAAAACCTCGGAAGATGAGAATGTCCAGAAGGAAGTCCCAGTTAATGTTATCATACGCTTTTTGGAAATCAAGTTTGAGGAGAATGCCTTCGGAGCGAGATCTATGGCAATGAGAGATGATCTCCTGGGCTGAAGCCACACTGTCAAGGATACAACGGTCCTTGATGAACCCTGATTGTGCAGTATCAATCAGGGGGGAAATGATCAAACTCAATCTAGTCGAAAGGACTTTCATAATGATTTTGAAGGAGGTGTTGATCAGACTGATAGGTCTGAAATTGGTTAACAAGTTCGCTCCCGCTAACTTGGGGATAAGCACAATGTGCACATAATTGAAGCGATCGAATAAAAAACATCCCTGATGGAGTTCTTGAAACATTTTGAAGAGATCGTCCTTGAGCCAGTTCCAAAATTTTTGAAAGAAGAAAGCGGGGAAGCCGTCGGGTCCCGGCGCCGAGTCACTTTTTAAGGCGAAAACCGCCGATTTAATTTCTTCCATAGAGAAAGGAGCCTCAAGAGAGGAAAGACGATGACATTTTCATTCACTCCTTTATTTAGTTTTTTCTTTTTTTTTTGGATATTTCCATTCTACCAGGTTGATTCATGGCCGGTATATGTGATCTAATCACTTTTGCAGCATCAATTAATGCATCAGATAATTCATTTGCAATAGACTGCAAGTGAATAAATCCCCTAATTTCTTGTTCACATTGGAGAGCTCTAGGGTCGGGATGAGATAGAGTGGGAGTATGCACGATAATTCGCGACGTTCTTCCGAAATGAGGCATTTATCTTTCTTTTTATCTCCTTCTAACGGCGGGAATATTGTTTCATCGAAGTAAGAGGATGTCAACCTCTACTCCTAAGGATATACAAAAATCATTGAATGTTTGTGAGGTAATTTCAGTTGCATTGTCTAATGGTTTGATAGCTTGATTAAGGAGATGGTTTTTGAGTTTGGTGATTTGGGTCAGCCTAGAAAAGCTAGGTTTCGAGATGATAAAAGACAGACCTGAGACCATCTAGTTGAAGCATCAAGACATACCATAAAGTATCTAAAAATGCAATATTTAATCAATAGGGAAAATGTAACATCCCGTATTAAGATATATATATATATATATACATATATATATATATATATATATATACATATATATATATATATATATACATATATATATGTACTTAATTAATGAGAATACCTATAGAAGAGTTCTATAGGAGGTGGTTTGGAGATTTAATTGGAGAAATGGAAGAGGAGGGGGGGGGGGGGCACGGGGTGTGCAGGCAGCAGGATGCTGCTGCATTGTTTCCCCACATGATGATGTGGAGGGGATTGTGGGGCCCGCTCGTTTGTGAAGAGAGGGGCAACACCAGCCTTTGGCTATGTTGTCGTGGCAGTGTCACGTGGGGTCCGCTCAGGAGATGCTGTGTGACTGACGTCACACAAAGAGAGTACAACGGAGAGAGATGTGGGAATTGTCACATATCGGGAGTATACAGGATTATATATATATATATATATATATATATATATATATATATATATATATATATATATATATATATATATATGTATGTATGTATGTATGTATGATTGCCTGGGATTAGAGGTCACCAACAAGCTATAACACCTTTTATGAGGTAGCCTATGGTGGGCAAGTTGTTTGCTAAAATTGTTGATCGGGGCCGTGGCGTTAAAAATGGTATCAGAGCCAACTTTCGACACCAATGTGGGTAAAAATGGGGTGTGTCTTGTATTCCTGAGAGGGGATCGTGGTCAGTACGCTGGCGGTGTAGCCAGGGGTAGTACGACGCTAAGATTTGATTGAACCAAGTGTACGCCACTCTACATCGACTAGAAAGGAGGATCCTGGCGCTACGTTGCAAATTCCAGCTTCAGCGAGGACGCTGAATAATTATATATATATATATATATATATATATATATATATATATATATATACACACTTAATTAATGAGAAAACCTATTGAAAAGTTCTTTAGGAGGTTGTTTGGAGATTTAATTGGACAAATTGAGGGGGGGGGGGGGGCACGGGGTGTGCAAGCAGCAGGATGCTGCTACATTGTTTCCCCACGTGATGACGTTGAGGGGATTGTGGGGTCCGCCCACTTGTGAAGAGATGGGCAACGCTAGCCTTTGGCGGTGATAACGTGGCAGAGTGTCACGTGGGGTCCGCTCAGGAGCTGCTGTGTGACTGACGTCTCACAGAGAGAGTTCAGTAGAGAGAGATGTGGGAATTGTTCCATATCGGGAGTATACAAGATTAATTATATATATATATATGATATGGCTAAAAATGGGGATTTATCGGGATCGTCCAAATCAGGCACGAATCTTGAAGCCTAGGGGTAAAACGGTAATTTTACTTTCTAACGGGTCTGAAGCGGGTACTGGTTCTCCCCCCCAAAGAACCGTTAACCCGCGAACGGATCCATCTCAACTGGGTGCGGGTTTCAACCCGCAATAAACCCGGTCCAGCGGGATAGGAGTAGGGTTTCTGATTAATATTAATCAACGGCCCCGATTCATATCTATCCTTTCACTGGGGATTAGGGATTACATTCCTAATCTGTATACAAGGAGAATACTCCTTATCAGATTACAGGGATTACATTCCTAATCTACTCCCTAAGACGCCTATAAATACCCCCCATCCATCTCCATTAAGAGGTAATCAATCTTTCACCAGTTTTTGCGCTCTTTCATAGTCTTCCAGATTACTGACTTGAGCGTCGGAGGGTGCGTCGCCGGGAACAACCCCGGTGTCTCGCACTTTTTGCAGGTGTACGGCGGGATCGACGATCAAACCCCGACGGAACAGGTATACAGGTTTACTATTCAGTTTCCCTAAGAATCCACAAATACTATCTGTTTGCCCCCACACCAAATTTAGCGGCAACAGATTGGCACCGTCTGTGGGAAACTAACGAATAGAGACCTCTCCTCTCCCTGGTGAACAGATCTTCTCCAGCCATGCCTCCTAGGAAAGTCAGATCAAGGGGGTCCAACCGAGGACCCAACCCTGATCAGCAGCAAGAAGTCCCCCCTAATCCCGCTTAGCAACAAGGGCAACTTCCCCCTACCGCGGAAGACCTGCTCCAACAAGACCTTCCTCCTCCTAATCAGCCACCCCCGAAGGGTCCTAACCCTCAAAAACAGCCTCTTCACCAAGAGCACGTCTCCATCCACAATGCCTCTACGGACTCTATGGCCTCCCATCATCCCCGAGCCTCTGGTCGCCATAATACAGTCCTCAACCGCCAGAACGATGATGACCTTCGCCACCACCTGGATGAGAAGCGGGCTCGAGAGGGAACCTCCCGCCAACACCGTCCGGACGAGCGGTACCCTCGCCACCAGGAGTAGGTCCCCTAACCGAAGGGGTCGGAAAGAATCCCCCGAGCACTACCGAAGAAGGCCACACTCCCCTACAGGTCGGCAACCGCCCAGGAACAATGAGGCACCCATCACACGTGCCGAGTTCCAGCAGTTCCAAGCATCCGTCCTACAAGCTCTTAACCTCCGTCCCAACACCAACGCACCCAAGGCTCCATCTCCTCACCCGGTCCGAAGCCCTCGCCGACGGTCTCCCTCTCCTCGTCCTACTCCTAGCAACTCCCGGCGTACCCCAAGTCCTCGTCGCTCCCGAAGTTACCATCGTCGTAGCCCTCGCTCTCCCTCATACGAAGACGAGTCTAGGGGCTCAGCTGATTACCGTCGGAGGGATGACACCATGTACCGCCGTCTTCATGAAGTAGAGAGGCGCCTGGGCCAGATAGACCGAGAAGAGGAGCTTAGGGGGAGGACCCTACGTCCTAGCCGACCCCCTTTCTCCCGAACCATAGTGGATGCACCTGTGCCGTTCGGCTTCAAACCTCCTTACACCGGGGAGACCGATCCAGTTGATCACATCGAAAGCTTTAAGACTTTGATGCTCCTGCATCAAGCTTCCGATGCCCTCCTCTGCAAAACCTTCCCCGCAACTCTCAAGGGACCAGCTCGAGAATGGTACTCTCGCCTTGTCCCCTCCTCAATATTCTCCTTCGAGCAGTTCGAAACCCTCTTCGTCACCCATTTCGTAAGCAGCCGTAGGGCTGAGAAGACCAGCATCTCCCTATTGCACCTCCACCAGAAGAAGGGAGAGAAATTGAGAGACTATGTGAAAAGGTTCACAATTGAAGTCCGGTCAATAGCATCCCTCGACCAGTCGGTCGCTGCGGCAGCATTTTAATCTAATGTCCTCAATTCCAACCTCCGCTCCTCCCTCACCAAGAAGCCACGACAGAACTTTTCCGACCTCCTTCGCAGCGAAAAGTACATCCGGACCGAAGAGGCCGAGCAGCGACCCAACTGGGAGGGGTCTTCCTCCGGGTTTAAGAGAAAGGGAACAGAAGAGGAAGGAGCCAAGAAGCTCCAAAAGGATAATGCCGGCCAGCGCTGACCTCCCCCCAGATTCGAGAAGTTCACTCCCCTCACAACTAATGTCTCAACCATTCTCATGGAAGTCGAAAAGGAAGGGATCATACCTCCGGCACCCAGGATGAACACCCCCGCTAAGAAAAGAGATAAAGAGAAATAGTGCCGTTATCACTGGGACCATGGGCATGACACCAACGATTGTCGCGCCTTAAAGAATGAGATCGAAGCCCTTATCCAGAGAGGGCAGCTGACCAGGTTTGTAAGAAAGGACCGAGCCGAACTTCCTCCCCCGCCTCGGGGGGCTAACAAGCGTCCAGAACGAGAAGAGACGCCTGACTTTGAGGAAGAACGAGTCCTCTACCTCATCCATGGGGGCCCAATAGGGGGCTCCTCCAACTCCTCTCGGAAAGCATTCATAAGGAAAGTCCATTCGGTCCGAACCACCCCTCCTCCCAAAGGCCTCGGAGTGCCCGTCACATTCTCCGACGAAGATCTTGAAGGTGTCCGCACCCCTCATTGTGATGCACTCGTCATCAGTCTCCACATGGCGAATTTCAAAGTGGAGAGGATCCTAGTGGATAATGGCAGCTCCGTAAACATCCTCTTTCTCGCCGCTTTCAAAGGGCTAAAGCTCTCCCGAGACAGACTCAAGCCCGCCGGCTACACTCTCCATGGGTTCACGGGAGTTCCGGTGACTATTGAAGGGGTGATCACCCTCGATGTAACTGCCGGCCAAACTCCTACCACCCGAACGGAGCCAATGGACTTCATGGTGGTGGATGTCCCTGCCGCCTACAACGTCATATTGGGTCGGCCCGGCCTTGCAGCTCTGGAAGCCGTCCCCTCAGCATACCATCTTAAGATGAAATTTCCCACCCGGTCTGGGGTCGGGGAAGTAAGGGGCAATCAGGAGACGGCCAGAAAGTGCTACATGACCTCTATCCTCGGACCCGTCCTCTCCTTAGAAACTCTGGAAATCCCTCAAGATACTGCTCGGCCGACCTCCGAGCCGGCAGACGAATTGGAGGAAGTGCTCTTCTCTGAGCAGGAGCCGGCCCGCAAGTTCTTTGTTAGCAAGACCCTCCCGTCCGCCCTATACTCAGACATTGTACAATGCATCCGAAGGAACCAAGACCTCTTCGCTTGGTCAGCTGCAGATATGCCCGGCATCTCCGAAGAGCTTCTAGTCCACCGCCTAAGCATTGATCCGGGGTCCAAACCGGTTCAGCAGAAGAGGCGCAAGTTCGCCCCCGAGCGTCAGCTCGCTATAAAAGAGGAGGTAGACAAGCTCTTGAAGGCCCGATTCATACAGGAGGTGAACTATCCTGAGTGGCTGTCGAATGTAGTAATGGTGAAGAAGTCCAATGGGACTTGGAGGATTTGTATTGATTTCACCGACCTCAACAAGGCTTGCCCCAAAGACCCCTTCCCTCTACCGAGTATTGACACTCTGATTGACGCAACCTCGGGACATGAGCTCCTCAGCTTCATGGATGCCTTCTCAGGTTACAATCAGATAAGAATGTTCCCTCCGGATATCCCGAAGACATCTTTTGTGACCGACCAAGGCCTCTATTGCTACAGAGTCATGCCGTTCGGCCTCAAGAATGCAGGTGCAACATACTAACACCTCGTCAACAAGGTTTTCCAGGCCCAGATCGGCCGGAACATGGAAGTGTACGTTGACGACATGCTTGTAAAAAGCATCCGAGGTGTTGATCATGTGGCTGACCTCCAAGAAGCATTTGACGTTTTGAGAAAGCACAATATGAGACTTAACCCGAACAAGTGTGTGTTCGGCATCTCATCAGGGAAGTTCCTCAGCTTCATGGTTAGCCAACGAGGAATAGAAGCAAACTCGGAGAAGATCAAGGCCATATTGGATATGGCCCCTCCCAGAAATGTTAAAGAAGTTCAAAGATTAACAGGCCGCCTCGCCGCCAAAGGGCGCTTTCTCTCAAAGTCCGGGGAAAAATGCCTCCCCTTCTTCAAGGCCCTCAGGGGGGCTAAAGGATTCGAATGGGGGTAGCAGCAACAGGAGTCCTTCGACCAGCTCAAGGCGTACCTCGTCAATCCTCCTCTTCTCAGCAAACCGATCCCTGGCGAACCCCTTTACCTCTACCTGGCAGCCTCCGAGCAGACTCTCAGTGCAGTTTTAGTAAGGGAAGAAGACCGGGCTCAGAAGCCCATCTACTATGTCAGCAAAGTTCTTCGGGACGCCGAGCTCCGGTACCCGAAGATTGAGAGAATGGCCTATGCCCTGGTGATGGCCGCGAGAAAGCTTCGCCCGTACTTTCAGTCCCATTCGGTGGTCGTTCTTACCGACCAGCTGCTAAAACAGGTTCTTCACAAGCCCGAGACTTCGGGTCGCCTTATGAAATGGTCGATCGAGCTGAGCCAACATGATATAACTTATCAGCCTCGGACCGCAATCAAAGTTCAGGCACTCGCCGAATTCATAGTTGAGAGCACAATTCCCGAGTCCAGCCAAATAGTGAAGGGAACACCCGTCTGGTTGGTTTATGTTGACGGATCCTCTTGCAACGAGGGAAGCGGGGCAGGGGTCATCCTGGCAGGCCCAGATGACTTTATCCTCCTATACTCCCTCCGTATAAACTTCAAAGCCTCGAACAACGAAGCTGAATACGAGGCGCTCATAGCCGGCCTTGGAATGGCCCGAAATGCAGGAGCACAACGCCTGCGGATCTTCAGCGACTCTCAGTTCGTCGTCAATCAGGTCCTCGGCGAGTATGAAGCCCACGATGACAGGATGGTTAAATACTTGGAGAAAGTCAAAAGCCTCATGGCACTGTTTGAGGAGGCCCTCATCCAAAGGATCCCCAGAGAAGAAAATGCTCAAGCCGACGCCCTATCCAAATTAGCCTCCTCTTCCCTTCAAGGCCTCGAACAGACTGTGTTGATAGAAGTCCTCCTGAAGCCGAGCATAGAGGACGATACGCTCGACTCCGTTGAAACATTGCCTGTCCTCCTCGAAGACAATTGGATGAAACCCCTCGTCGAATTTTTAAAGGACGGACTCCTTCCCGAAGATCCGAAGGAAGCACGGAGAGTAAGAACCCGAGCCGAGCGTTATACACTAATCGGAGGCATCCTCTATAAACGCTCTTTCACACAGGTAGACGGACGACCCTACCTGAGGTGCCTCTCCCCCGGGCAAGCCAACTACGCCCTGCAAGAACTTCATGAGGGCATCGGCGGGGCCCATTCTGGCTCCAGAGCCCTGGCGCGCAAAGTGTTAAACTACGGGTATTTCTGGCCCACACTCCTCCGGGACGCCGAACGACACGTTCGGCAATGCAGCTCCTGTCAGAAGCACTCCGACATCCGACGCCTTCCACAAGCACCACTCGCCTCCCTGTCAAGTCCGATCCCCTTCGCAATGTGGGGGATGGATTTACTAGGGCCGTTTCCGCCAGCCCCCGGACAGCTCAAGTTCCTAGTGGTGGCGATCGACTATTTCGCGAAATGGATAGAGGCCGAGCCCCTGGCCACGATTACCGAAAACATGGTTGTTCAATTCTTCTGGAAGAGCGTGATCTGCCGATTTGGCGTCCCCAGGGTCCTAATCACCGATAACGGAACGCAGTTCACTGGGGCTGCCTTCCGATCTCTATGTGAAGACCTCGCCATACAACACCGATTCTCCTCCGTCTCTCATCCTCAGTCCAACGGCCAGGCCAAAAATGCCAACTGACAGATCCTCTCCGGCTTTAAGAAAAGGTTAGACAAATGCTCCAAAGGCTTGTGGGTCGATCAGCTTCCCAACGTGCTCTGGAATTACCGCACCACGAAGCGGACCCCAACAGGAGAGAGCCCATTCAATCTCACCTACGGATCCGAGGCCTTCATCCCCCTAGAAGTCGGGTTACCCTCTCCTCGCCTGATAGCTTATGAAGAAGAACAGAACGCTAAGGAGCTCAGAGCATGTCTAGATTTGATAGCCGAAATCCGAGAGAGAGCTGCCATACGCCAGCAAACTTACCGAAGAAGGATCGAGCTAGCGTACAACAAAAGAGTCCGCCCAACGGACCTCAAAGAAGGGGACCTGGTCCTCCGAAAGTTGGCCGTCTCGTTCCCAAGTCAGAAAAGCAAATTGGCCCCGAAATGGAAGGGGCCTTACAAGATTTCCAAAGAAATCCGCCCCGGCACATACAGACTAGAAGATCTCGAAGGCAGGGAGATTCCCAGTACTTGGAATGCCGACCATCTCTTAAAATACCGAGAGAGAGCAACAACGCCTCTCTAAGTAATTCGAGATGTCGAACCGTTCCTTTCCTGTTACTCGTAGTAATTTTCTTTTATTTTTTTCTTGTAATAACGGCTAGCAACTTTAGAAGCAGCCGATCAGTGGATATTAATAAATAAAGTTTTTACATATTTTTGCTACTGTTTACATCTCTCTGCTTTTTAACTCTTCAATCTAACGATGGTTCGGAGTTCAACACTTGGCTCGATTCTACTTCGCAAGTTCGCTTCTAAGTGGGCTAGAAGTAGTTCGCCATTCGGAATTGCTCCCACAACTGTTGAACTAATCTAACGATGGTTCGGAGTCCAATACTTGGCTCGATTCTACTTCGTAAGTTCGCTTCTAAGTGGGCTAGAAGTAGTTCGCCATTCGGAATTGCTCCCACAACTGTTGAACTAATCTAGCGATGGTTCGGAGTCCAACACTTGCCTCGATTCTACTTCGCAAGTTCGCTTCTAAGTGGGCTAGAAGTAGTTCGCCATTCGGAATTGCTCCCACAACTGTTGAACTAATCTAACGATGGTTCGGAGTCCAACACTTGGCTCGATTCTACTTTGCAAGTTCGCTTCTAAGTGGGCTAGAAGTAGTTCGCCATTCGGAATTGCTCCCACAACTGTTGAACTAATCTAGCGATGGTTTCGAGTCTAACACTTGGCTCGATTCTACTTCGCAAGTTCGCTTCTAAGTGGGCTAGAAGTAGTTCGCCATTCGGAATTGCTCCCACAACTGTTGAACTAATCTAACGATGGTTCGGAGTCCAACACTTGGCTCGATTCTACTTCGCAAGTTCGCTTCTAAGTGGGCTAGAAGTAGTTCGCCATTCGGAATTGCTCCCACAACTGTTGAACTAATCTAGCGATGGTTCGGAGTCCAACACTTGGCCCGATTCTACTTCGCAAGTTTGCTTCTAAGTAAGCTGGAAGTAGCTCGCCATTCGGAATTGCTCCCACAGCCGTTGAACTAATCTAACCCAACACTTGGTCCGATTCGACTTCGGAAATTCGCTCCCAAGCAAACTAGGAGTGGTTCGACACCCGGATCACTTCCGCAACCGTCGAGCCGCTCTAGCAACAATCCGAGGCCAAACACTTGAGCTTGGTAAAGTCTCACACTTCGCCATTCAGCTTACCTCGCGAGATTGCAAGAGTGGGCGCCGGGGAGAAAGCTCGACACCACTGGCCGAACACTCACCTCACCGATCGACAAACAAGCAAGCAGCCGACTTAGAAGCCTCGGCGCAGCAAACAATAGTCACGATAGTAAAGAGCACACAAGTTCGGCAACAACATTTTATTGATAGATTGGATGCGATACAAAGACGGACACAGCGGGATTACAAGTCGTTAAAAAGAAAACTACAATGCCGACTTATTACACTTGGCTAAAAAAAAAGAAGAAAAAATACACAGAAGCTCTCGGAGTCGACGACTTCAGCGCTTTTTCGGGGCCGGGGCGTTCCGCTTCAAAGACACTCGAGAGTGACGACGCTTGTCTCCGGAGCGCGACCCCAAGCCAGCGAATTGAGACGTATCCTCGGCGCCGCTTCTAGTAGCCACTCCGACGGATGCTCCGCTCGACAAAATTGCTACCGAGCTCTGCGCGTCCCCCGGACTAGGATGGCCGATCCGCTGACGGGTCGCCATCTCGTAGAAGGTAATGCCCTGATCACTCTCCGCGCGAGTGCACGACATGCTTCGGACGTTGATTGGTCCCGAATGCGGCTTAAGACGAGCCACTTCTGCCTCCAACTCCGAGATCCGATCACGCAACGAGTCGTCTTTGACGTTAACTTCGAAACGAGGGGGTATCGCGGAGTCCGGAACTCCTGATCGACTGGCTATGAGGCACCGAAGATGGGTGACCTCGATGCTTTTATCCACCGTCGCTCTCTTCAGCGCTTCGACCTCGGCTGTCAACTGGACCCGTTCGGTCGTCAGCTTGGCCACTTCGGCCGTTAGCCCCTCGCCCTCCCTCCGAAGCTTCGTCTCTACGGAGTGCAGATGCTGTATCTCGGAAAGCAAGTCGTCCCTCTCCGCTGTTATTTTGGACAAATTATGATGGATGCATTGAATCCGAATCTCATTACTGAAAGCAGTTGGCGAAAAGTCACCTTCTCCTGTCGGAGTCATGTCGGCGATTCGGCTCTCCAGATGACGAATTTCGATGTCTCGCCGGCCGAGGACGAGCTGAAGATGGTTCCGCTCACTTTCGGCTCGGCGCAACCCGACCTCGACTTCATACAGCCGCTCTCGGCACTTGGCCAGACACAACCTCGTCGCCCCGAGGCCGGCCTCGGTTCGAGCCTCCTCGTTCGAGCGAATTGCCTCGGCATCTGGGTCAACTACCACGAGCTGAAAAAAGATCAAAGTAATCAGCAAAAAGATCGAACACTGCCGGAGCACCACACTTTGAAAAATTTCCAAAAAACAAGAAACTTTCGAGACAAGAAGAGAATATTTGGCGAAAAGGGGGCGAAAAGGGGGGCAATCCGAACACCGACACTTGCAAAAATTTTCTTTTCATTCGTTTCAAAAAGCAGTGGTGGCCAGTCCGCTATTAGGCGTTACAATGAGTGAAAAGAAAAGAACAAAAAAAAAACAAGAAAATGAGGAGCGGAGTCAAGGCGCGACCTCTTTCCCCGGGCGACGAGTTCGAGTGGGGGTCGACTTCTCCGAAGGGGACGCCACCGCCAGCGGAGTGATCGCGGTACTGGGGACCTCTTCAGTGACCCCGGCCCCGGTGTCGGCTTCGTCATCCCCCTCCTCCTCCTCTTCCCCTTCGGACTCAAGGTCGAAACCCTCGACGTGGCCGGGGAATAGCCTCCACCCCGAGACGTCCACCTCGGGGTACTCCTTCGACACCCGGTCGATGGCAGCGGCGAAGGCCTTTGCCATGTTCTGGGCGAGGAACCCCTGCGCCTTCTCCAGGGTCGCATCCTCCGCTGCCTTCACAGCCGCCGCCTTGGCTGCCTCTGCTTCGGCCAGCTGCTTAGCCGACCCCTCCTTCTGGCGAAGGAGCTCGCCCTCCAACCTTATCTCCTTGGCTTCGAGGTGCACCATCCTCGCCGACCTGCCCTCGTGCTCGACGCAGAGTTTGTCGAGCTCGTTCGACAGCCGAGCTTTTTTGTTCCGAGCTTGGTCGGACTCTTGCTTCAGCTCCTTCTCCAGAGCTGTCAACCTCTCGGTGAGGTGGCCGAAGTGGACGATGATCTGTAGCAAAGAAGAACGAAGAGAGTTAGAAAAACTTGGGCTATGGGAGTACAATGAATCAAGGAAGCTCGAGGCTTACCGACACCGCCGAACGAGCGATCTCGATCACGTCGTCGCCCTCTCTCCCGGCCTCCATGGCGGCTTGGTCTTTCAGAGTGGCGAGGTGCTTGACGACCTGCATGCTCGCCAGCGAGTTCCCGAGGAACCCATCATGCCTCCGGACTTGCCAGTTCGGAATGTGAATCCTCTTGTGTTCCTCCGTCAGGAGCTCCTCTCCTGCCACCGTCAGCGGCGGCATCGGCATAGCGAGGGCGGCGGCGATGGGGAACTCGCCCACAGATGCTGGAGCTGAAGTCCCCACCACGGTGACAACCGGACTGTCGAGGACCTCCACCTCCTCAACAGAGGCCGCAATCCTCGGAGCCTTCGAGGTCGAGGGCAGCTTGGACGCAACCCTCTTGCGCTTCTTAGGCGCCTTGCTTGCGAGTTCTGCCCTGAGCACCAGTACTGCGTCGTAGTCCATGGTTTCTGCATCAAAGGCGAAAATTGGTTAACACATTGAAAACAACAAGGAAGAGAGTACGGAAAATAAAAACTTGACGAGAGCCGCGTACTGGGATCTACGTGGCAGAGCCCTCCCTTGTAGAGGATGTCCTCCGTCAGCTCCCTCCAATCATACTTCGGCCGATCAAGGAGAATCCGGACCGCCTCTTCTTCTTCTACAGTGAGCTTCGGGATCGCCCTCGTCCTCTTCGGCACCCCTTCTATCCAATTCGAAGGGATCGGCCAAGCCTCTCGACTCTGCACAACCAACCACTTCTCTCGCCAGTGCTTAATGGAGTCGGGGCATACGACGAGCCTGCCGCCGTGCCTCGGAGTCAAGTAATACCGGTACTCCGACTTATTCCCTTGGTGGAGCCGGTATAATGTCCGAAGCACGTTCAGCTGCGGCTCGATCCCCGTGGCCTGGCAGTGGAGAACAAAACCATTTATCACTCGCCACGCGTTCGGCATGAGTTGGATGGGGCTGACCCCGAACCAACTCACCACGGTAACGGCAAATGCGTGGAGAGGTAGCCGAGTACCAGCGATGAAGGCGTCGACCGGCCAGCAACACATCGTCACTGGCAGCGGCGAGTTGGCCCTAACTCCGGGGCCCGGCAGCATAAGCTCGTACTCCTCCGGGATGAGAAAGGAATCCCGGATCACTGCCAAATCCTCCTCGCGCAAGATCGACGCCGCCTCGTCCGCCTCCGTCGTCTCCCTCGCGGCGTTCTCCTCGAAGGACCTTCCCCTCCCATGGACGATCTGCTCGGCCTGATCCTCCGGGAGCTGCCTAACTCTATGGAGCCCTGTCAACGGCCCTGGCAGTTGTCCGAACTCCCCCATCCTCTTCGGATCCTCGACGATCGAATCCTTGCCGAACACCTTCTTGCCCTTAGTCGGAGTCGGAGTCGAATCCTCGACGACTTCAAGGGAGGGCTCGGACCAAGAGACTTCTTCGGAGACAGAAGCAACAGACATAATTTATAAATTACCTTGAGGGAGATAGCCGCCGGAAAACTTTGCCGGAATCAAACGTCGACCACCGGAAGAATTCGCCTGAGCACAAGAAACCGTCTGAGCAAAAGAGAGGAGAAATGAGAAATGAGAGAGGGGGGTGAGGATTTATAGAGAGGCATGCTCCAAACGAGGTTAATGGGCCTGTACGACCGGCCTATTTACACAAAACGACAGAGCGACCTCAATCGTTGCCTTGCTAACCACGCCAAATCATGAGTTGCATTTAATGCGCGCCCCATCTGATGGAAGCCAAGAGGTCACCGCAATTAATAAACGTCCCATCTGTCAGAGTTGTCAGAAGTTGTCAGAGGTTCAGAAGGCACACAGTAGATACGAACTCCTATGACGAAAACGACAAGTTGTGGACCTCGGCACCAGCTGCCGTGCATTCTTGACACCGACCCTGTTACGGGGAAAAAATCAAGCTCGGCACCCACAGCCGAGCGTTCGTGGAACCGACCTCGTTACGGGAAAAATTCGAGTTCGGCACCCACTGCCGAGCGTTCGTGGAACCGACCTCGTTATGGGGAAAAATTCGAGTTCGGCACCCACTGCCGAGCGTTCGTGGAACCGACCTCGTTACGGGGGAAAAATTCAAGCTCGGCACCAGCTGCCGAGCGTTCTTGACACCGACCCTGTTACGGGGGAAAAATCAAGCTCGGCACCCACAGCCGAGCGTTCATGGAACCGACCTCGTTACGGGAAAAAATTCGAGCTCGACACCAGCTGCAGAGCGTTCTTGACACCGACCCCGTTACGGGGAAAAATTCGAGTTCGGCACCCACTGCCGAGCGTTCGTGGAACCGACCTCGTTACGGGGAAAAATTCGAGTTCGGCACCCATCTGCCGAGCGTTCTTGACATCGACCTCGTTACGGGGAAAAATTCAAGCTCGGCACCAGCTGCCGAGCGTTCTTGACACCGACCTCGTTACGGGAAAAATTCGAGTTCGGCACCCACTATCAAGCGTTCGTGGAACCAACCTCGTTACGGGGAAAAATTCGAGTTCGGCACCCACTGCCGAGCGTTCGTGGAACCGACCTCGTTACGGGAAAAAATTCGAGTTCGGCACCCACTGCCGAGCGTTCGTGGAACCGATCTCGTTACGGGGAAAAATTCGAGTTTGGCACCCACTGCCGAGCGTTCTTGACACCGACCTCGTTATGGAGAAAAATTCGAGTTCGGCACCCACTGCCGAGCGTTCGTGGAACCGACCTCGTTACGGGGAAAAATTCGAGTTCGGCACCCACTGCCGAGCGTTCGTGGAACCGACCTCGTTACGGGGAAAAATTCGAGTTCGGCACCCACTGCCGAGCGTTCTTGGCACCGACCTCGTTACGGGGAAAGATTGGACCTCGCGACATGCCGAACTCCCTCCCAGCACTCACTATTACGCCGAACTCGCTCTCCTCTTCGGAAAAACGCGCCGAACCGCATACGGACCTCGGCCCCCTAGCCGGCGAGCTCTAGAGGGGGTCGGAAGCGCGATACAAATGTATATGCCCCTCAACGAGGGGTGACGGCCCAGCCATTACACCAAAAAACAATTAAAAAATTCGAAGAGATAAGGAAGAACTCCTGGAAAACAATTATAAAGTTGGGGAGTACCTTCTCACTCTCAAACAAACAATTGTTGTCCAAAGATAATCTTCCAAAACCCCAGGACGTCGAAACGACACTTTCTTAAGTCAAGAGCATATTCCAATGAGAGGCTCTAGAGCGACTTAGAGTTCGATTTACTTGAAAAATCACCAAACCACCTCCTTCAAGATTCAAAACCTCCCATTTGGGCTCCGATACAACTCCTCTAGCCATTAGAACAATAAAACTACTCCTCAAAGGCTGATCAAGCTCAGCCTTCGGGAGTGGGGGGCTCGTGATATGGCTAAAAATGGGGGTTTAATCGGGATCGTCCAAATCAGGCACGAATCTTGAAGCCTAGGGGTAAAACGGTAATTTTACTTTCTAACGGGTCTGAAGCGGGTACTGGTTCTCCCCCCCAAAGAACCGTTAACCCGCGAACGGATCCATCTCAACTGGGTGCGGGTTTCAACCCGCAATAAACCCGGTCCAGCGGGATAGGAGTAGGGTTTCTGATTAATATTAATCAACGGCCCCGATTCATATCTATCCTTTCACTGGGGATTAGGGATTACATTCCTAATCTGTATACAAGGAGAATATTCCTTATCAGATTACAGGGATTACATTCCTAATCTACTCCCTAAGACGCCTATAAATACTTCCCATCCATCTCCATTAAGAGGTAATCAATCTTTCACCAGTTTTTGCGCTCTTTCATAGTCTTCCAGATTACTGACTTGAGCGTCGGAGGGTGCGTCGCCGAGAACAACCCCGGTGTCTCGCACTTTTTGCAGGTGTACGGCGGGATCGACGATCAAACCCCGATGGAACAGGTATACAGGTTTACTATTCAGTTTCCCTAAGAATCCACAAATACTATCTGTTTGCCCCCACACCAAATTTAGCGGAAACAATATATATATATATATATATATATATATATATATATATATATATATATATATATATATGATTGCCTGGGATTAGAGGTGTAACACCCCGAATTTCAAATAAGGCCGAATTCGAGATTTCACAGGATCTTTACTTTACTTCGTACAATTTTACTAGGAAATTAAAACTTTTTCAACAACATCAGAGTTCATTACACTTTTGTTTACACAGCGGAAGAATACAACAATGGAATAAATACAACTTGTACAACTATAATAATGTGAATCATCAACTGCATCATAACATCTTTACTTCTTCATAAGAGTCCATTACCTGTATATTAAGCTGTGGGCACGTCAGTCACTTACAACTGGCAAAAATGTTATACTCGGCCATCCTCTCTATGCCGTACATATAACGATCTCATTAATTTAACAAATCACAAAAATTGAATGAACAATAAAGTGTTAAATAGTGACTACGTTAAACATGTAAGTGTATGCCATGGCTTAATGCCTAATGCACACATTTATACTAGGATGACACTAATGCACATTTGTTCGGATTCTATGCATCCCATACTACATAGGTCCAAGGGCAAGTGCATATGTACTCCACATTTAAGGGTTCGATCCCTCGCCATGAAACTACCCAGTAATAAAACAAGGTTTAGATCATTCCACGAATATGGATCACAGCCGCGGAGATCCACTACCAACTGTTATAACAGATCCCTCATCATGCGAATCATCCCGCAAGTGCCCCTCTAGCCCCGGTATACGTACATACATTAGAATATGGAAACTATCCGCTTGACTACGCAAAGTTCCGGATTTAAAAATAAAAGCCTGTCTCCCACGGAGCAACCACAGTCACGAAGATCCACCGCCGACTGGGTCTATAGCCACGGAAATCTACCGCCGACTATATAGAGGCAACCCACTTACGTTTGCCCAGGTTTACTACATCTTCACTTATGTGCCTAATTATTTAGTTCAAGACATGAATAAATTTCCAAGCCTAGAATTAGTTTTACCTCCTACCAGACTTAATTAACAAAATACGAGATAGCTCTATGGTCATATCTCAAAATATATCTCAACACTTTTCAATTCAATAGTGCCGGTACCCGAGGTCTCACTAACTCTAAATCACAAACTTTATCATGTACAAGAATTCATGGGTACACATACCCTTTAATAAACATGTTTTAAACTTAGATATTTTCATCATTCAACTTATTCACAAGTTAGCATAGTCTTGTCACAATTTTATTCATTCTCAATCCTGAATAGCAATAATCTTTTTTCATGAAAAAAAATTTCATCCATCATCAATCTCTTTAATAACTTAAGCACAAATGACAGATTCATATTTCAATTCATACCAAGTATTCTTAAATTGAATAAGCGTATAATCACATCAAGAGAAATCCATTCACATGAATAATTTACTCTTTTTCTACAAATGAATCTCATCTTCATTAATAATTTATTTTTTTGTCAAAACTCTTTTTCTTTCTCATTTTGCTTCTTTTTAATTTCTCAAATATACATGAAAGTCTTGAAACTAATTTGAATAAATTCTATATCAATTTATATGACTATTAAAATTTATGTCCAATTTTTGTTGTGTTAAACTCATCAAAAATCAATTTATAAACCAAAAAAAAAGTCAGCACAGGGTTTTGAACCCGTGACTGATCAGACAGCGCCCAAGCACACACTGAACGCCAAGAAGTCCAAGTGGACTAGGTGTCTAAACTTCACAGTGAAACCCCTAATACTAACTCTCGGGATCTGAGTTAAATTAAGACGAAACAAAGAAAAATGTTTGAGCTTTCCAACTTTCGAACCCAGGCCGAACAGAAAGACAGTGCAACGCCAGACCACGGGGCCACATGCGCCCAACAACAATTAGTCACTTTGGTGACTTTTGTCCCAACTTTCTGTTAAACCATATTTTTTATAAAAATTTCGATTCTCTACTAGATCTAACATCTTATTAGACTGAAATTAGTTTATAAAAACTGAGTTTACTCCCTAATAGTAACTCATAGATTCAATACTCATATTTTTCGAACAATTAACTCTCGAGTTATTTCTTCTTACTAATAAACATGAACATGCATTATGTTAATTTAATCAAAGATAGTACATTGTATCTCTTACAAGCATTCAAGCGAGTTCATAAACATCAAATTTCTCTTTACAAAAATTTTATTTGCTTGTTCTAAGAGGAAAGTTCAACAATTGTTCATATAATCAAAATCTCTACATTCTTGTACACTAGTTCATGGCAAATTGATCCATTATTATTTTTCTCATTACCAACTAACATAATTGTTGATTAATTTACTAAACATAGCAATTTTCATTACATACAAAGCACAGGTTTGTTCTACTTTATCAAATCAAATTCTATACTACTCATTTATTTTCTTATTAGCATGCACATTCTCTATAATTAGAAAGTAGAGAACACCCACCTCTAGTGAAGATTGAACAACAAGATGAGACACACTCCTAGCTCCAAAGCAACTCCTTCTTCTCCTAGTAAGAACTCCTCAAGTACAAGAACACTCTACTCTCTTTCTCTTTCTTTCTCTTATTTTTGTTTACTTTTTGGTGTAAAAGAGAAGGAGAAGGAGGTTGTGTACATAGGGTGAGGTGAGGGTCTAAAAAGGAAAATTTTCCACCTAATAACTCTCTCTTAATTGTCCACTCAATCCTTCATTTTCTAACTCCTAAAACTCCCAACCTTCCACCTTTCCAACCTTTCAAAACCTCAACCCCCCCTCCACTACTACAACCCGGCCAACCCTATGTTCAAAATCGGCTACACTCATGTGTGCAAATTGCACACATGCACATACAAAATAAATACATCTTTCTATAGTTCTAAATGTGTACTAAAAGTTGTAACTTGTCATGTATTAGTCCAAACTCAACTTAAATTCAGATTTTACTAATGGGCTTGATTCATGGGATCTCTTTTAATTTATTAACTTAATTATCCTAGTGGGTTCTTCTTTTAATCAATCTAATGGGCTATGATTTAATATTTAGGTCCATGGGTCATAAGAAGGCTAATTAAAAACTTGTGCATGCTAAAATTTGTAAATGAGAGTAAGAAAAGAGATGGATAAATTAGCACGTGCATCATACGTGCAAAACTGCATTTTTAATTTAAATAAAAATGTGGGGTGTTACAAGAGGTCACCAACAAGTTATAACATCTTTTATGAGACAGCCTGTGGTGGGCAATTGTTTGCTAAAATCACTGATCGGGGTCGGGGCGTTACAGAAAATAAAAATTATTCATCAATAAATTCTAAAGAAATATTGTTTTCAAATCATAAGTGTGAAAACATAGTTCCAAAAATACCAACATAAGCCATAAAGTCCCAATGTTAAGTTGTGCAATGCTTAATAAATAAAACTAAATTATTGATAATTCCCTAAAAAAGGCTCCATGTGTCAAGTTTGTGTTCCCTTGTTCCTCGAGATCTTCACCAAGAGGTCATCATTATCTATATCAAGGGTGGTATTTGCTTAAATCTTCTGGCTTTTCTGATATTTGGCTACCGCTTCCTTTGATGCACGACAGGTACGGGACCAATGACCTTCACGCCCACACCTGAAGTATGTATCATGTGGTCCTCTATCGCTTGCAGGAGGCTACTGTTGTCCTTGATTTTTCAGGATGTTTCTTCTGTTTCTTTTACTGCTCATTCTGTCTACTAATGCTAGGGTGATTACGCTTCCCTCTTTCTTTGTAGCCACCTCTGTTGGAGTGACAACCTCGACCACCTCCCCTTCATCTGCCAGAATGTCCTCTGCCTCTACCGTTACCTCCAAAACATCCATCACTAACATTCGTTTTAGGAAATGTTAGTGTTCTAGTAGGCCTAGTGTTATGGTTTTCATGAGGACTTTGTTATTTTCCTCAGCAACTAGCAACACAGAGATGAGTTCAGAAATCTTACAGAAATTCTGTTCTCTATATTGTTGTTGCAGCAGTACGTTGATGACATAGAATGTGGAGAGGATTTTGTCGATCATTTGCCCCTGGGTAACCGGTTCTCCACACAACTCAAGCATTGATGCAGTGTTGAACATTGTTGAGTTGTATGCAGATATCATCTTGAGGTCCTGGTAGCAAAGATTGATCCATTCGTTCCTCGTTGCTAGGAGGATGACAGCTCTCTAGTGGTTATATTTATCCCCTTCAGGGAATTCCACACAGTTTTTGAATCTTCTATTGTGAGATACTCATTCTTCAAATCTACATGAAGACGGTGACGTAAAAAATCTTTGCTTTAGTCTGGTCTAGGACTAACAGACTTCTCTACTGGAGGAGTACACAGCATGTGTACTAGGTCTAGGGAGCGGAGATGAAGCTTAGCATCCAACTTCCAGGTGAGGTAATTATTTCTGCTCACAGCGAATACCAACTTTGTAAGGTTTGACATTTGGGAGAATTTTTATTTTTGTTTTTGCGTACTTTTATATTTATTATAAGTTGTTTAAATATAAAACTTCATGTCTATGATAGTTGGTAGGGTAACCAGGGATACACAAATCCTACAGACAGGACAACCTTATGGTACCCACTTTAAAAAAAAAAAAAAAAAAAATCAAATTTATAATAAATATAAAAGTGGCTATCATTTATAATTAGCGTGTGTCCTCTGTCCAAAGTGGTTGCTATTTATATAGGTAGGGGGACATAGGTCACAAGATAAGGTTTTCAGAATTGAATATTTCCATCTAACTCTACAATCCGGAGGTTATTAGATGAGAAATTGGGGTTAGTTTGCTACTTGATTTAGGAGAAGTGAAGTTGAATTCCATTTAATCTAAGTACTTATACTCAAATAATATTCAACTGATCAACCTCTAAGTTAGCATTTGACCAGCATGCATATGGATAAGGACGAGTTGTAGATCATTTGATCAAATCATATTTGAAAGCTTGTTGAAGGCTCTGTTTGGATACGATGTAGTTAACAAATCTTATCCAAATGCCGACCCTTAACCATGAATTATCTTAACTAGTTTAAAAAAGGGTCAAGAAGGTAGCAGTACGGGGATGTTCGAAAGTTTCTAGTTTCTAGTTTCAATTAAGGGTAATGCTACACCTACAACCTTTCTTACAACCTTTTCTTTTACAACCTTAGGTGGCACAATCTCATTGGAATGTATTGTAGAGTAGGTTGTAATGAGTTGTACACATCTCCAATGAGATTGTGCCACATAAGATTGTAAGGTTGTAAAGGTTGTAGGTGTAACATTACCCTTCAATTAAAATGGAACTATGAGAAAACATGAATCCATAAAAAAATGCAAAATTAAATATAATAGGGTCTTAATTGCATCAATTACAAAAGCTTACTGTTATAAGAGAATTTGCAAAATTATTAATTGCAGGGATTGAATTCATAATACGCAGAAAATATGATTATCAAAAGTCAAAATAAAATTAAAGAATTAAATCTGAAGTCAGATCTGGTTCGGGTGTGCCCTGGACCCGAAACCCAAAACCCATATAGCATAAACCCCCTTCCTGCGCACATGCGCCCACCATGTGCAGAGGCGGGTTGGTGCCTTTTGGGTTGGATTCGGGATCATATATCCAATCTAAATCAGACTCACAAATCATTAACAAAGTAGTATTAGCAGCAGATCAATCAGTTCGGCACCGTATGAAAACGAATAGAAAGATTGGCGACAAAACATTTCTTGTCGTAGTTAAACCAGTAGCCTAAATCTCCTCGAGATGTCATGCTCATAACGTGTTACAAAAGAGAGAGCGAGAGAGAGAAAAAGAGAGAGAGATGTAGCCGAATAAAATATGTAGTTTTTAATTCATAACATACATATATAGAGAGAAAAGTTAGGATTGGGATTTGGTAGTTTGGTTGGACCGCTGCTTTAATATGGGGCATCTATAAATCATAAAAATGAATTGCAATGTCTACTATAAATAGACAAGTAGTAATTACGATGACATCTTCATGTATTTAGTAGAGAATACAAACTCCCGAACCAGGGGCATTCCCTCTAAAGGGCTGTAGAGGGAAAAGGGACATAAGTCACAAAACCACCAAAGCTAGCTAATGTTAAAATTGGGATTTGGTGGGAAAAAGAAAAAAAAAAAAAGATCTCTACAAATATTGGATCCAACTCCCTCCATGAACTGACAAAGTGAGGTGTCAATTGGGTTCAAAGAGAAAGAGGACTGAAAATCTGCGATTGTTTCTGCTTCGAACGTCCCCACGGATTGAGCAATAGATACGATCCAGTATCTAGTTTCTTCTCCATTTGAGAAGCTGATAATTGAGAAATTTGCGATTTTCACGAATTGTTCTTCGCTATCTTACGAATAGCTCACATACATGAATGGCGTATTAGTTGCAAACTGATGAACACTCGCGTACTAGTTCGTGACCTTTGCTGAGTTGCAAATTATTCACGTTTTTCTGTTTGTTTGTTTCTGAATAGTTAAATTCTTATATATAAATGCCTCACAGAGATAATTTTTAGACTCCCAAAACAACAATTATCAATGTCCCTGCGATTTTCTCAGTATGTGTCTGTTATAGCTAGCCCTCTATGTTTATTTATCTCTACAACTTTTGAAGAAGAATAGAAGATTTTTCTGTCGGCTAAAAATTAAATGTATACAACAGAATGACGTGAAATTTAAGCGTACCATTAAGTTTGTACCGAAGTTTTTTATTCAAATTGATAAGGCGGCTAATGAAGGGTGGAAATAAACCTACCTACGTACCTAAACATCTTTTCAGTTGGGGCTACACGCCTTTGGAGCCAGATGGATTCCAAGAAGGTAAAGGAGTGGCGTAAAATGATCGAGACAAGACAAGACAATTACGGAGTCAGACTAAATTTGGTGACGAATTTATTAGGGCAAGGTTTACGGAGTCAGACTAAATTTGTTATTTAGGTTGTTTTTTTTTAAAATTTTTTTTTAATAAATGTGCAATGAGAAGATAAAGTGGAGATAAAAGAAATGATTAGTTTGGATTAGAGTTTTGAACTTCATGTATTCATTTTGGTTGAAATAATAATAAGAGGTATTTTAATTGCAAATTGAGTTTCAGACAAACAAATGTTTAAATTATTGGTATTGTAGATACATTCACATCTGCACTTGCGTTACCATTGTATTTAGACATACTCATAATGGTTATGGGATTAGATTAAGCTCTATAAAACCTATATGATAATGTCCTTTCATAACGATTACAACCATCTAAAAGTGATGGTGAAGTTAAAAAAAACTCTATGCAGTGTTTCTAACAAACTATATGCATTCCAGGTAAGTTCAAGCTAATGATAAAGAAGGCGATGATTGAGCTTAAAAGTAGATATACTGCTTCCTCATATAATATATTTGCTACTTCAATTAATTTGTTGGACCTCCAAAACTATTTTATATAATCAAATCAGGTGCACCGTTTCGAGAACGTGCCGTAGGCACGTGTCAACGGGCAAACCTAGTCTATATAATAAAACACAAAGAAAGCTATTAAGTGACTCTCCTTCAATCCTCCAAAATTAAAGGCCCAGATTTAATCTCACAAAACACATTCCCCCCAAAAGTTTTCTCCCAAAACTCAAATTCAAATCCCCCCAAAACAACTCCTTAATTTATTTAATTATATATATATATATATATATATATATATATATATATATATATATATATGATAAGGCTAAAAATGGGGTTAAATCGGAACCATTCAAAGCGGGCACAAATCTCAAAGTCTCAGGGATAAGATGGTAATCTCACCCGCAGACGGGTCCGAATTGGGAACCGGGTCCCTCCTGCTGGACCCGCTAACCCATGAACGGACCTGACCAGTTGAGAATGGGTCTCAACCCGTTAGAGGCCAGTTCAACAGGATTGGAGGAAATCCTGGCTCCCCCTGATCTGGAGGAAGTGGTTATAACCACCCGTATCCTGCAACACCGGGAAGTAGGGATTCTCTCCGATCATGAAGGAGATCCCATTGGCGACTATAAAACCCCCCTGACCTCCCACTGTAAAAGGTGATCACACTTTACACACTTGAGCTCTTTTCCTTCTCTTTTTTTGTGTATTGACTTGATCGTCAGAGGGTTCGTCGCCGGGATCCATCCCAGTGTCTCGAACGTTTGTGCAGGTTGCAAAGGAGCACCAAGGAGCCAACCAGATTGCAAGGAAGAAGAAGGGGTCGATCTTTGTGAGCTCCTCTCGAACCTACAAATCTCATCTATTGCCCCCACACCCGAATTCAGCGGCAACAGATTGGCACCGTCTGTGGGAACTTTACTCGACAAGCAATCTCGTCTTCCTCCTTCAACCCACGTAACTCCTAGCCATGCCTCCCAAGAAGAGACCCACCAACTCCAACCGGAGGACAACCTCCTCTCATCCTCCTCACCCTCCTCCTGCGTAGGGGGATCTCCCTCATCCCAACCAACCAACCCTGCAGCTCGATCCTCGGGCTCCGCAGTCCGTTCAGCAGCCTTCGGGACCCCAAGCTGTGGTGAGGGAACCCTCCCGACGGAGTCGCCACAAGCAACCTGTCCATCAGGTTCGATTTTCCATCCACAACGCCGACACCGACTCCATGGCCTCCTATACTCCTCCCACTTCGAAGGACCTGCAGAATGTGATCAACAATCGGCAGACCGAGCATGGACCCGATCTCCATGCCCATCTGGAGGAGAGGCGGGCCCAAGGGTCGAACCCTCGCTGCGAGCAGGCCAGGGACCGCTGACCACCCCGATCTAACCGAGAAGGGGTCCAACTCTCCCCGTAGGCGAAGAGAGTTGCCCCAACATCATCCAAGATGGAGCCGTTCCCCGGCCGGTTGCCAGGCACCTCGGGACCATCGTGAGCAAGAGGCCCCCATCACAAGGGCAGAATTCTAGCAATTTCAGGAAGCGGTCCTCCGTGCTCTCAATGCTGCCCCCAATAATTCCCGTAGGGCCCCTAGTCCTCGACCAGCTCCTCACCATCCTCACCGATCCCGCAGTCCTTGACCGGCTCCTTGCCATCCTCGCCGATCCCGTAGTCCTCCGCCAGCTCCTCACAACCCTCATTGCTCCCGGAGTCCTAGGCAGGCTGCGAACCATCGCCGTCCCTCTCCCGATCACCATCGCCGCTCTCGAAGTCCATGCCCTACTCCAAGTCACCCTCGCCTCTCGGTCAGTCCACCTCCTGCTCTGAGCCATCATCGGCACAGCCCCAACCCTCCTCAACATGAGAACGAGTCTCGGGGTTCGGCCAGACAGGACCCAAGGGAGGACTCGGTCCACCGCCGTCTCCACGAGATGGAGAGGCACCTAGGCCAGCTCGACCGAGACGAGGGGCGACATGCAAGAGACTTTCATCCGAGCAGGCCCCCATTCTCCTGTACCATTATGGAGGCTCCAGTTCCCAACAACTTTAAGTCTCCACATTTCGAGACCTATAACGGGGAGTCGGACCCCGTAGATCACATCGAGAGTTTCAAAACTCTCATGATGATCCACCATGCATCCGACTCCCTCCTGTGCAAGACCTTCTCGCAACACTCAAAGGGCCGACTCGGGAATGGTACTCTCGACTTGCGTCGGAATCTATCTTCTCCTTCGACCAGTTCGAGGGTCTTTTCCTCACGCATTTCGTGAGCATTCGGCACACCGAGAAGACGAGCGACACCTTATTGTTCCTCAGCCAAAAGAAGGGCGAATCACTAAGGGATTATGTCAAACGATTCACGGCCGAGGCTAGGTCCATCGCTTCTTTGGAACCCTCAGTCGCCACCCTCGCCTTCCAATCCAACATCCTCAATGCTGACCTCAGGGCGTCCCTCGCCAAGAAGCCCCCTCGGAACTTCTCAGAGCTCCTGCTTTGGAGGGAGAAGTACATCCGAGCAGAAGAAGCCGTCCGCCGCCCTACCTTCGATGCCTCCTCTTTCGGAAACAAGTGGAAGGGGGCAGAAGAAGAAGGAGCTAAGAAGCTCCAAAAGGACAATGGGGGTCAGCGGCGTCCCCCATCTCGGTTCGAGAAATTCACTCCGCTTAATGTGAGTGTATCTGCCATTCTCATGGAGATAGGAAACGATGACCTCCTACCACCTCCCCCAAGGATGAACACCTCGGCAAAGAAGAGGGACCGGAGTAAGTGGTGCCGTTTCCATCGGGACCACGGACACGATACAGATGAATGTCGGGCCTTGAAGGATGAAATCGAGGCCCTCATCTAGCGAGGGCAACTCAACTGGTTCGTGAAGAGGGATCGAGCCGATCCGCCCCTGCCACCTCGGGGAGCTAACAGGCGAAACGAGTAGCGCATGGAGACGCCGGAGGCCGAAGTGGAGGACATTTTGCACTTGATTCACGGGGCCCAATGGGGGGAGATTCCAACTCCTCTTGAAAAGCCTTTGTAAGGGAGGTTAACTCCGTACAGAGCCATCCTCCCCCGAAGGGCCTCGGAGTTCCGGTGACGTTCTCCGATAGGGACCTGGAGGGCGTCCGCACGCCCCACAGCAACGACCTCGTTATCAATCTCCACATGGAGAACTTCGAAGTTCGTCACATCTTAGTAGATAATGGCAGCTTTGTTAACATACTCTTCTTGGAGGGCTTCAAAGGCCTCCCGCTGTCCAGGGACCGGCTCAAGCCCGCGGGCTACACCCTCCACAGGTTCACAGGGGTCCCGGTTATGGTCGAGGGAATTATAACCCTCGACGTAATGGCTGGAAAGGCCCCAAAAACTCGTACGGAGAAAATGTACTTCATGGTGGTCGACATCAAGGCCTCCTATAATGTTATCCTGGGTAGACCAGGTTTGGCCGCGCTTCAAGCCATCCCTTCAGCCTACCATATGAAGATGAAGTTCCCCACTCCCTTAGATGTGGGAGAAGTGAGGGGAAGCCAGGAGGCGGCTCAGAAGTGTTACATTTCCTCAGTGGGGGGTCTGGTTCTTTCTTTGGAGGTGCTTGAACTTCCTCAGGAAGGAGGCCAATCTACCTCCGAGCCCGTCGACGAGTTGGAAGAAGTGGCCTTCTCTGAGGAAGACACCGTTAAGACATTCCGCGTCAGCAAAACTCTCCCCCTCTCCATAAAGCAAGATGTCTCCCGGTGTATACGGGAGAATCGTGACCTCTTTACATGGACCGTAGCGGACATGCCCAGGATCTTGGAAGAACTCTCAATGCACCATCTGAGCGTCACCCTAGGGGTCAAGCCTGTCCAGCAGAAGAGGCAAAAATTTGCCCCTGAAAGGCAACAGGCGATCAAGGAAGAGGTTGAGAAACTCCTCAATGTCTGCTTTGTTCAGGAGGTGAACTACCCTGAGTGGCTCTCCAACGTGGTAATGGTCAATAAGGCCAATGGAAGTTGGCAGATATGCATTGACTTCACAGATCTCAACAAGGCGTGCCCGAAGGATCCCTTCTCTCTTCCCAGCATCGACACCCTCATCGATCCAACTTCCGGGCATGAGCTACTCAGTTTTATGGATGCCTTCTCCAGATACAACCAGATCAGGTTGTTCCCACTAGACATCCTGAAGACCTCGTTTGTGACTGACCAAGGCCTCTACTGCTACCGTGTTATGCCCTTCGGGTTGAAAAATGCGTGGGCTACCTATCAATGCCTGTGAACAAGGTCTTCCGAGATCAGATTGGCCGAAACATGGAAGTCTATGTCGACGACATATTGGTCAAGAGCACTCGAGGGCAGGAGCACACCCTCGACCTTCAAGAAGCCTCCGAGGTGCTCAGGAGGCACAATATGAGACTAAACCCGAACAAGTGTGCGTTCGGTGTCTCATCGGGCAAATTTCTCGGGTTTATGGTCAGCCAGAGGGGCATAGTGGCCAACCCCGAGAAAATCCAAGCCATTCTCAAAATGGCTCCCCCCTCCAACGTCAAAGAGGTGCAGAGGCTCACGGGACACCTTGCCGCAATAGGGCGATTCCTCTCCAAGTCCGAGGAGAAGTGCCTTCCCTTCTTCAAAGCCTACAGGGGGCTAAAGGCTTCGAGTGGGGGCCGCAGCAGCAAGAGTCCTTTGACAAGCTCAAAGAGTATTTATCCAAACCCCCTCTCCTGAGTAAGTCGACACCCGGAGGGTCCTTTACCTCTACCGCGCAGCCTCGGACCAAATGCTCAGCGCGGTCCTCGTGAAGGAAGAGGATAGGACGCAAAAGCCCATCTATTACTTGAGTAAGGTGCTTCGCGATGCCGAACTCTGTTATCCGAAACTGGAAAAGATGACACTTGCCTTGGTCATGGCCGCCCGTAAGCTTTGTCCCTACTTCCAATCCCACTCAGTGGTCGTCCTTACCGACCAACTGCTGAAACAGGTTGTCCACAAGCCGGAAACATCCAGACGGCTCATGAAATGGTCCATCGAGCTGAGTCAGCACGATATCAGCTACCAGCCCAGGACGGCGATAAAAGCCCGAGCTCTGGCCGAGTTCATCGTGGAGAACACCATTCCCGACTCGTGCAAGTCGCCAGCCGACCCCTCCATCTGGACTGTCTATATGGACGGGTCCACCTGTGCCGATGGAAGTAGGGCCAGCGTCATCCTAACAGGTCCCGACGCTTTCGCCCTCTAGTATTCTCTACGCCTCAACTTCCCAACGTCAAACAATAAGGCAGAATATGAGGCCCTAATTACGGGTCTCTGCTTGGCTCGCAAGGTGGGTGCCGAACGGGTCAGGGTCTTCAGCGACTTTCAATTAGTGGTTAATCAAGTGTCTGGGGAATATGAGGCGAGAGATGACCGAATGGCAAGATACTTGGCAAAAGTGAAGGAACTTCTAGCTCTATTCAGAGATGTTCAACTCCAGCGGGTTCCCCGAGAGGAAAACGCGCAAGCGGATGCCTTCTCTAAGCTTGCCTCCTCGTCCCTCCAAGGTCTAGAACGAACCTTCCTAATAGAAGTCCTTCTCAAACCTAGCATCGACGAAGATGGCTCGGAGCCAATGGAAGCCTACCCCCTAACTCTCGGGAAAAACTGGATGAAGCCCCTCCTTGAGTATCTCCGAGACGGAGTCCTCCCTGAAGATCCGAAAGAAGCAAGGAGGATCAGGACACGAGCACAGCGGTATACACTCTTGGACGGGGTCATGTATAAATGCTCCTACACCCAGGTCGCCGGTCGGCCTTATCTGAGATGCCTTTCCTCGGAAGAAGCACTCTACGCCCTAAAGGAAGCCCATGATGGTCTATGTGGTGCACACTTGGGAGCAAGATCCCTTGCCTGGAAGCTTTTGAACTACGGGTACTTTTGGCCTACACTTTTGAGTGACTCCGAGGAGTACGTCCGCCAGTGCGATTCCTGCCAGAAGTTCGCCCCAATCCGTCGCTTTCCCCAAGCACAACTTGCCTCGTTGGCAAGTCTTATCCCTTTCGCAATGTGGGGGATGGATTTGCTCGGACCTTTCCCTCCGGCACCAGGCCAGCTGAAGTTCTTGGTGGTAGCGATAGACTACTTCTCCAAATAGATAGAAGCCAAACCTTTCTCAACAATCACCGAAAACAGGGTGCAAAAGTTCTTTTGGAAGAACATTGTATGTCAGTTCGGGGTACCTCGCATTCTCGTAACCGACAACGGGACCCAATTTACGGGAGCTGCCTTCCACGACTTCTGCACCGATCTCGGGATCCAACAGCGGTTCTCTTCAGTGGCGCACCCCCAGTCCAATGGCCAAGCGGAGAATGCGAATTGACATATCCTCTCAAGCTTGAAGAAGAGGCTCGACAAGTCCTCCAAGGGGATATGGGTCGAACAACTTTCAAATATGCTTTGGTGCTATCGCACCACCAAAAGAACTCCGACGGGTGAATCCCCTTTCAACCTCACGTACGGATTAGAAGCTTTTAATCCCTTGGAGGTGGGCCTGCCTTCACCTCGACTCATAGCTTACAACGAGGCACAGAACGCGAACCAGCTTCATAATTGCCTAGACCTCATTGACGAGATCCGCGAGAGAGCTGCAATTCGCTAGGAGACCTACCATCGTAGGATCACTCAAGCTTACAACAAGAGGGTACGACCGATCAACATAAAAGAATGAGACTTAGTATTGAGAAAGCTATCAATTTCCGACCTAAGCAAGAGAGGCAAGTTGGTGCCCAATTGGAAAGGACCATATAAGGTCTCCAGAGTTGTACGCCCGGACGCGTATCAACTTGAAGACCCGGGGGGCAGGAAGATGCCAAGGACTTGGAACGCCAAGCATCTGATAAAGTACCGAGAGGATGTCTAAACGCCGCTCCAAGCTACTTCCACAGAATTGCAAAAATCTTAATTGTATCTACTTTTTTGTCGAAATGTAAAAGGCGGTCTGCAACTTAGAAGCGGCCGCCTAGTTGTTTTCAATAAAGAGAAATTCCCCCCCCCCCTCAACTTATCTATCTTTCGAGTAAATTCTCTACTTTTGGGATGGTCTAATTCTACTTGCAAAAAAAAAATTTCGAATTCAAACGATGAGTTTGAAGTCCAACACTTGGCTCGACTCCGCTTCTACCACTCGCTCATAAGCGAGTAAGAAGTGGTTCGCCATTCGGAATTGCTCCCACAACCGTTGACTCTTTCTCAAATGAGGAGTTCGGAGTCCAACACTTGGCTCGACTCTACTTCTACCACTCGCTCATAAGCGAGTAAGAAGTGGTTTGCCATTCGGAATTGCTCCCACAACTGTTGACTCTTTCTTCAAACGACGAGTTCGGAGTCCAACACTTGGCTCGATTCCGCTTCTACTACTCGCTCATAAGCGAGTAAGAAGTGGTTTGCCATTCGGAATTGCTCCCACATCCGCTGACTCTTTCTTAAACGACGAATTTCGGAGTCCAATACTTGGCTCGACTTCACTTCTACTACTCGCTCATAAGCGAGTAAGAAGTGGTTCGCCATTCAGAAGTACTCCTACAACTATCGACAACCATAGATGCTAACAAAACACACAAGTGCAAAAAAAAGAAAACGAGTCTCATTTCTATAAAGTTTGAGGAACAAGTCAGATTACAAGACCAACTACTCGTCTCTACGAAGAATTACAAAGTTTGAGAAGCCAAAATTACAAAACTACTTCAATGCCTCCTAAAAAGGGGGATACTCCTCTTGAGCGACACACGAAGACGGCGAACATTTTGTCGCTGCGACCCTGCACTCGTTGAGATCCCCAAGCCGGCGAGCCTAGTAGTGTCCCTAAGCATTGCGCCGGCTGAGGCTTCGCTTGATGAGCCAACAACTCCGCTTTGAGCATCACCAGGATGCCCTGGGATGGGAGGCAAACGTGATGCTAACTCGTGAAATGATCGTCCCTGTGAGTACTCATCTCGAGGGCAAGATGTGGACCTGACGTTGCTTCCCTCCGTAAAACATCATAACCGGTGAACCTCCGTCTCCAGCTCAACAATACGCCCCTTCAGTGAATCATCCGTCACCTCGACTTGTAGGCGAGGAATTTTGCTCATACTACCCGCACGGGAAGCTTCAATGATAGTTTGCTAAAGCTGCGCCGTCTCCAGGCTCTTCTCGAGCACCACGTTCTTTAGACTATCTCTCTCCGCACTGACGTTGAATAGAGTCTGCCGAAGTGACTCCACCTCCCCTTCAAGGGGGCTTCTCAAGCTCGTTTCTGTAGTTGCTTCAACTCAGAGTTATGCTTTGCCAGCGTTAGTTTGAGATGGTCCAGTTGTAACTCACTCTCGAGAAAACACTCTCGACTACGAGAAAGTGCCAACTTCGTCGCTCCTAAGTCAGCTCGAAGACGAGAGGCCTCAGCCGCTACCATGTTCGGCGATGCCTTGACCAGACATAACTCGGTGATCTGAAAAGCAAGAACACAACAATGCTGAGCTCGAGCAACTCTTAGCCAAATTTCAAAGCGAGTTGTTTTCAATACTTAGCCAAATTTCAAAGCGAGTTGTTTTCAACACTTAGCTAAATTTCAAAGTGAGTTGTCTTCAACACTTAGCCAAATTTCAAAGCTAGTCATTGTAAATTTGGGCCAAAATCTCAAAAGTTCTTCATTTCATTGAAGCTTAAAAAGAGTACAAAAGAAAGCGGTGGCCAGTTCGCTATTAGGCATTGATACAAAAAGACCCTAGATGAAAAACTATTTCTAAAATACAAAAGAAACTCTAAGGGAGTTGAGTGTCCACCTCGACGGATGGATCCACAAGTGCTAAAGCACCTTCGCTGCCCTCAGCTGTCCCTGTAGCCGGTGCCATTGCCAACAACATCTCAGTCACTACGTCTTCATCGCCGACGGCCTCCTCTTCTCCTTCATCATCTTCTTCTCCTTCGGCCCCTGCCTTCTCCTCGTCGGGGAACAAGAAATATCCCGAACAATCAAAGTCGGGGATACGCTCGCTGACATCTTTCAGTGCCTTGGCGTAGGCCTTGTGCATGTTCAGCTCCAAGTAGCCGATCGCCTCCTTCTCCGCCGCTGCCTTGGCTTCCTTCACCGCCGTGAACATCGCAAATGTGGCCTTCTCCTGCTCGGCTGCCCACTCCCGAGCCATCTCCTCCTTCTCCGCAGCAGCGGAGTCCTTCGCCTTTGCCAATGCCTCCTCCAGTTGTCGGATCTCCGTGGCTTGCGTTTCGACCTTGAGAGCGGTCGCCTATAGCTCTCTCTTGGCCTTTGAGCGCTCTGACCTCTCCCGATCCTGAAGAGCTTTCAGCTCTTTCTCCTGCTCTGCCACTTACTTCAGCAAGTGGCTGAAATGACAGATTGCCTGCGAAAAAGGCAGTGGTTTAAGAATGGAATGCAAAGAAGGGGACAAAGGTCAAGTGGAAGGTTAAGGCTTACCGTCATCTGTGCTTTGGCAATCTCCAATGCCGAGTCGCCGACCATCCCATGCTCCATCGCCGCCTTGTCTTTGGGCGTGGCAAGACTGCGGACGACATTCATGCAGCTCGTCGAATAGCCAAGAAAACCGTCGTGCCTAAGAACCTGCCAATCCGGCACGAAGATCCTCTTCAGCTCGTCCGTCAGAATCACCTCGGCCATCACCGTGCGAGGCAAAGCTGATAGGGCAAGAGTAGCTAAAAAGTCGAGCTCCTTCGCCGACGTAGCAACAGAAGAAGGAGCGGCCTCCAAGTCAATGACGGGGGCGGCGACACTCTCAACTCGAGCTGCCTTCGACGTAGTTGGCTGAGAAACGGCACGCTTCCTCTTCTTCCTTCAGTGTGCTTGCCACTCAGTGCCAATTGCCTGTTCATGATGTCATCGAAGTCCATGGCAGTAGATCCTGCGAACAAAAATGATAGAAAAAAAAGAGAGATTAGAATTTTATCACTACTAAAATACTTAGTATGCGGTCGATGAAAGAGAACTCGTACTAGGATCCATAAGGCTAAGGCTTCCCCCGAAGAGGCTCTCCTCGGTGATCTCCTTCCAATGCAGGGTCGGTCGATCCAAGAGGATGCCGACCATTTTGTCCTCCTCCGGACTCAAGGACGGCTCCATCTTCACCTTCTTCGGCACATCCTCTCTCCATACCGTGGGAATGTCCCACGGCTTTTTACTCCGAACGAGGAAGTACTTGTCTCGCCAACACTTCACGGAGTCAGGGTTGTCGACCAACTTAACACCCTTCCGAGCAGTGAGGTAGAAACGATACTCCGTCCTCGTCTTTTGGTGGATCTTGTACAGACAACGAAGTATGCTGATCCTAGGTTCGATCCTGGCTGCCTGGCAATGGAGAACGAACCCCGTCACATGCCTCCAAATGTTCGGCATCAGCTGAATAGGGCATACCCCATACCATTGCAGCACTCCCCTTATGAAAGGGTGTAGAGGGAGGCGCAGCCCCGTGTAGAAAGCGTCGTAAGGGAAAATGCAAGTATCGGAGGGGAGAGAAGAACAAGATCTGACCCCTGGCCCCGGGACGATGAGTTCAAACTCCGGAGGGATCATGAAGCACATCCGAACCATTCGCAGGTCCGACTCCTTCAGGATACTGACGATTTTGTTCGTCTCCGTTCGCTCCCTCGGATTGTATTCCTTGTAAAACTGAGCCAAGCCTTGCTCCGTTCGCCTCCAATCCTCCGAACTATACTGCCGGGTCCCTCCAAGTGTAGACACGGCGATCGAATGTCTGCCGAACGCACCCAATCACCGATCTCTCTCCACTATCATTTCCACCACCATCGAAGAGAGAGCTGCCTCGCCGCCTCCGCCCTCGACGATGAGATCTCCTTCCACTTCCGAAGAGGACAGGACAATGGGAGCCTTCCCCTTATCGACCGAAGAAGGAGTCGACCGAGGGGGTACTTCGAACTGACTCGAGGAGGAGGCCTCTTCGCCGGAAGACACCCTAGAAATCTCTTTAAATTAAAATAAATTACCTGGGAAGTGACAACCACAGTCGGAATGCTCGTCGGAGAATGGGAATGGCGCCAGAAGCTCTATGAAGAGATGAAATCTCCGGTGAAGAAAAAGTGAGACAGTGAAGTAAAAATGAGAGGGGGTGGGGACTTATAGCAAAACTTGATGGGCTTGGGCCGCACAGCTTGACCGGCCCAACAAGCACGGAAATCTAAGTGGTCAGAATATGAAACGACAAAAAAGAAGTGACAAGAAGCAGCTTGGAACAGTTGACCATTCAACGTTCATCGAGTTCGCCGCTTCGTTTGATTCGCTCGACACAACGTTCGCCAATCTCGCCGTCATATCCGAGCAGACGTGTTTCCGAGCTGAAAAAATCAAAAAATGCGTTGACCAGTCAACGCTCTTCGAGCTCGCCGTATCGTTCGCCAAGTTCGACACAACGTTCGCCAAGCTCGCCGTCACATCCGAGCAGACGTGTTTCAGAACTGAAAACACTAAAAAATATGTTGACCAGTCAATGCTCTTCGAGCTCGCCATCTCGTTCGGCAAGCTCGACACAACGTTCGCCAAGCTTGCCGTCACATCTGAGCAGACGTGTTTCCGAGCTGAAAATACCAAAAAATGCACTGACCAGTCAACGCTCTTCGAGCTCGCCATCTCGTTTGCCAAGCTCGACACAACGTTCGCCAAGCTCGCCGTCACATCCGAGCAGACGTGTTTCCGAGCTGAAAACACCAAAAAATGTGTTGACTAGTCAACTCTCTTCGAGCTCGCCGTCTCGTTCGCCAAGCTCGACACAACGTTCGCCAAGCTCGCCGTCACATCTGAGCAGACGC